>JAGYYJ010002314.1:0-16801 GCA_019671005.1 Hibiscus mutabilis
TGCAATACATTTGTGATATATTTAGACATGAATACTAGACTATTATCCTATATGTATATGTGTGTATATATAAAATGAGTATATCTATGTATAACACATTCAAAAACATGTTAAAAAGTCTTCCATACAACATATGTGAAGAAAAGATGAAACTGATACCTGGCTTGGGATTTGTCTCCTGTAGAAAACCAAGGATGGAGGATACTCTCCGGTGTAGGATGGCAGTGCATGAACATATATGGAATAAAGCCCCTCATGGCCCTTGAAGAATCTGTCCCAAAGCGGAGCCAGTGGCAATGGTTTGAACACGTGAAGAATATGAAGGCGATTTTGGGGACTCTTAAAAGGGTACTCCTTGATCTCAGGAACAAATGAAGCTCTCCATAGTAAATCTGTATCATTCATATTATGCATCAAGTTTGAAGGAGGCCTAATGAAAATTTCCAAGGTATTATTAGTAGCTTCTTCACACCAAGGCTGAGTTGTGGATGGTGATTTAGCTGCTATATGCGGGATCGTTGAAAATCGTACTGAATACATACTGAAGATCGATAATCCGATACTCAAGACCAAAAACAACAAACAAATTACAAGGATCCTTGAAGGCAAAGCCCTGGAGAGGCTATTTTTGGCTGCAGAAACTGGTTCTTTATCTTCCTCCATAGCTACCACCCTTGGCTGCTTCATAACTTAAAACCTTGGATTAACAAAACAACTTTCTGGGTTTTGTGTTTCCTCTAAAACAAAACCAAGAAACACCCTTTTGGAACAGAAATTGCCCCAGCAGATAACAAAGCCAAAAGTTTGAAACACTGTTTTATATAGAAAGGAGAAATGCACAAGCAAGCACTGTAAAGCACTAAAGCTCTGTTTGTGAAACAAGAAGGGAAATAAGTATGGGAAGAGGGACAAGGAATTCAGTAGAAATAAATGGAGTTTTAGTTCCCGTGATATCGGAGGAAATTAACACAACCTGCGAACACGATGCTTTGTTATTTAATAATACAAGGTTTAGTTTGAAAGGACAAAGAAACGCTTTGAATCATTTATTATGCCAGCTTTGGTCACTGTTTCTGGTAATGGAAAGGACAGTTTCATGGGACTTTTCTTTAATGGCTTCAGCTCTCTTTTATTGTTCTTTTAACTGTTTTAAAAACCTGAATTCTGGAGTTATGAAATCCTCTCCTAATGAATTTTTATTTAGTTTATTATTATTAAAAACCCTTTTTGAGTTAAAAAGCTGTAGAATTGATTTTAAAAAGCTTGGTCTTGTATATTGCTTTGAGTTCAGAGCTGTGAATGTGTAGCTTGGTCTTGGGCAGCCATGGCCGTTTTTCAACAATGAAGAATGGTCCAAATCTAGAACAAATGTGATTGTAAAGTATGCATAGGATATTATTTATGTTGACTTTGACTCTAATTACCCTCATTGGGCCAACGAAACATAGTTGCAAACAAAATATGGACACATGTCGAACTGTGAGTAATTGAGAACGATTGATGAAAACTAAATTCCAACTTTTTAAAGATAGGAATGATGGGAAAATATTCTATCACGGCAAGTGAAAAACTTAATTTCCACCAGCGCCAAATTTTTAGGGCGTAAAGGTTAAAGTTTAGTGCTTGAGGTTAGATGTTAAAACTTGAAAATAGATTTTACGGTTTAAAGTTTAGGGTTTAAAATTTAAGACCCTAAACTTAGGAATAATAGGTAGCAACGAGAAAGATCAGTATGATAAAGTTATAATGTTTGTGACCACTTGAGCTTGTTCCATTAGACTTGAACACTGTTAAAAAATTGAACTCGATTTTCGTACTCAACTTCCAGCTCGAGCATTTGTGACCAAACTTGAGCTGAAGTTCACATTAGAAATAAAAATATTTGGTTTTAGCTCTTGTGACTCGAATCAAATCCGAATAACTTACGAGCACAAGCATCTTGTTTACTAAAAGGGAAAGAATGGTTTATAGCTTGAAGGAAAATGACTACACTTACTATTCAATTTTCTTCAACACACGAGATTTGAATGTCAGAAGACCTACTGAGTATAGCTTTTAACAAGTTATGCTCGATTTAACCATCTCAATTTACCATCTTCTTTGTTCCGTATCTATAGTAAACAATTCACCTAATGATACTTGCAGAACGTTTAGAAAGAAAAAGTAAAGGGCCTGAAAACAAGGCACTTTGTAAATATTTGAAATCAACAGATACCAGTATTATAGTTTTCTTAAACCGAAAAACAGGCTACAAACTAAGAACAGTATGATGCTAATGAAGATAGAAAAGGATCAATATATAATGTTCCCATCATACTTTCAAACATCCTACAATGCAGGACTCTAAAAGTCCAACCTCACTTCTCTGAAGAGTTGGGTCCTCGCTTCTTCCCGAAACCAACGACTGCCAAAAGACAAAACGAACAAAACAGTCCATCAAAAGCTCAATATATGCAAAATTGCAGGATGAAACACACGCAAAAATTTCTTCAACCAAGCAATTCTCAAAAGAATTTAAGATAAAAGACCATATGTATACGAACCTAATAACTAGGTCACCTGGTACGCAAAGGGTCCGGTACAAGGATAAATTCTAAAATTTGTTTTAATTAATAATTTTATAATACACTATACATTAAGGGGATCACTGGTTTTACTGAATTGGATAGCTAGTGTTCCCGAATTCAGAATGTGTATACTAATTCAAAAAACGCAGAGGACATAGCGATTTTGGTAACTAGACCTGACAATTACTGGTAAAAAAATAACAGTTTCAACTGTCAAGGCACCATATTCACCTTTTTCTGAGACTAAATTCATTCATGAGAATAGGTTGAACAGATAACATATAATGGAAATTAAGAGGCAATCTATCTCAAGGAAAGGGAAATGATTTGGATGAGCAAACATGAACTAATAACACTAATAGTTGGTCCAAGAAACCAGAGAACTCATCATTCAAATGATTCATTGCAATTAGAGAAACAATAAAAAGGATTAAGTACTCATCAACCTGGACTGAACAAAACCAATTATTCGAAATCAATTAACAAATGTCAACATCGAAAAGATCACAAACGACAGTAAATTTAATTTCTAACAATTTTCTTCAGTAAATGGGATTCGGATTACTGCTTTTCCTTTTCCTTATATAAAAACAGTAAAATATGAACGAGAAAAAAGAGATAAGCTAACCGGCAGTGACAAAACGGCGGTTGTACTGCATCCGCTTATAGGCGCGACCTCTGGGCTTCTTCTTCTTGTCTTGCTTGGCTACCTTTGGAGTTTGCCCCCTCACTTTCCCGGCACGTGCCAACGATCCGTGGACCTTACCTGTACGCCAATCACCGTCACAGATCACAAAATCAAATTGAAATAATTGAAAAGAAAATTACATCGGAAGTCTAGGGTTTACCCATTTTGTGTTTGTGGTTGCTTCTCTGGATTCGGATTACAGATGCTGAGGGAGGATGGCGACTGTCGCTTAGGGTTAGAGTTTTTTATCTGGTATTTATTAATATTATAGAGCGAAATAGAACGTTCTCTTGACCCGTCTTGAAAATGATTTGGGCCTTTAAAGTGCAGTCCAAAAGCTTTTTATAGTCCATTATCATTTAAGGGTTAAAAACTTAAAACATCTTTTATATTTGAATTCGGCTTCAAGGTTTAATTTTTTGATCCGAAAAGTATGATTTTATTGAGCATGAATCATACAACACAAACACCAACACGCGCCTTATTAAAAACCTCTCTAAAACCTAAGATGGAGGAAAAGATTACGACGTGCCGGTGTAAAACAAAAACAAAACTTAATACCCAACGAAACATCATGCTCAAAGAGGCACACATCCAGCACCAAAACCAACACCGCCACTCCACCTCTCGCCCCCCCCCCCACAACAAAACACAACCAAAAGCTCAATAGACTACACAGCACTAAGATGCCTGATCCACCCCACCTTTCGCTAAAGCATCTGCTACACTATTAGCCTCGCACAACACATGATTAAAACACACACATGGTAATTGTCGGCATGTAACGACCCGGATTTCTTGAGTCAACAATGGAAGTTGACCCGAGTCTTGGACCGACGTGTCGGGCTGAAATGTTGGGTCGTAATGGGCCTCCATACGTTGTGGGCTTGCTTGTGGTTTTGGGCTTGACTTATGTTGGGCTTAAGGAAGGGTATTATGGTAAAATCATAATTGGGGGAGACAAGGGCTGATGCCTCATTAAGGTGGGATGCCATCTTTGTAAGAGGGTGAAATCACCCTTGTCCTCTCTCTCTCTTCATCTCCTTCTTCTAATTTTCACCCCAACCCAAAGTAAAAGATAGAAACTTGTTGTGGAGGAGTGTGAATCTCGGATTGGCCATCAAGGGAGAGTTTATCAGCATCAAAGGATCTTTATTTCGAGCTAGAAATCATTGGTTTTTGTGGGAGCTGGGTTTGAAGCTTGGAGTAATGAAAGAGAGTTGAAAGAAGCTTGGTTGCTGCTTAAGTTCGTGAATCTTGCTAAAGGTCAATACATCTCTGACTCCTACGTTTCATGAGCCTCCTAATGGTAAATCACGTTTTGGGAGTTGATAATGGGTGAAACTGGTAGAAAACCACCTAATATACTCCAAGTAACCTGTAGGAAAGATTTGAGACTTATTCATAGGGGTTAAGGGTGGGATTGGTGTAATCCTGAGCTCTAGGTTTCAAAATTTGGGCTCGAGTATCGGTACGGTGTGGCTGTGTACCGGTACTCCTTTGTATATTGAGGGACAGTTTGTGAGGGGTGTACCGGTACGCCTCCCCGTGTATCGGTACCCCTCACTCAAATGGAAATCCAGTGGCGCTTAGGTGTATCGGTACGCACTGTTACATTGCCTGAAAAGACTTTGAGTACCGGTACGGTATGTAGCGTATCGGTACGTCCTTAGGATAAACTCCTTCGAATCTAGTAAGGGTACCGGTACGCGATGTTGATTGCCTATGAGAGGCTTAGCGTACCGGTACGCGAAGATTAGAGTACCGGTACGGGATTGGATCCGTATAGGGCGATCCCAATACCGATGCTGAGTACCGATACGGGGTAAGAGCGTATCGGTACGGCTTGTGGTCTAACTCTTTCAAACCTAGTTAGGGTATCGGTACTCATGAGGGAGTATCGATACAAGGAGGGCGGTACCGATACTCATTTTGGAGTATCGATACTTATTGGGCAATCTGCCAAAGAAAGTTGAGTTCGCGCTCGGGGGTTCTATAGTTCATGGTAAAGGATCCGGTAGGTCCCTAAAGGTATAAAAAGAACTCTAAAACTAAGAAATCGAGGTTAGCAACTCGTATGTGGATTAAGGGCTAATGGCTTAGTAACAGTTGGATAAGTTGATTGGTTTGGTAATCCATAAGGGTCCATGGTGGATCAATTATTGCTACGAGGTAGCTTGAGGTCTTTGCTGTGTGTTAAAGGGACGCCCATGTAGGCTGGCTGTCGTGAGTAATGAGATAATCTAATGAGAAAGGCGCAAACGAATCCTACAGACACATATTAAATAGTGTAACAAACGAGTTATGCCTTGAGGCATTGGTAATGGTTGGCTGGAAGCCTTTATCTCTTGGTGAGATGTATTGATGCTCGGGGGAGCATGTGGTATCATATGAGTCTTGGTCAGAAATCTGGATGTCCTAGAGTCAGTGCAAGGGCACTTAAATAAAGGGATGGGTACTCCGGGCTATGTGATCGAGTACATCCGACGTGTCCATGGACTATGTGATCTAGATGCGGTCCGAAACCTATCCTTGGGCTATGTGACCAGGATATGGAAATACAAGTCGAATGGCTATGTGATCTCAAGTAACTCGATGGGCTATGTGATCTCGAGTAATCATGTTCAGCTATGTGATCACAGGATAAGACTGCTTGTGGCTATTGTGATCCAAGTATGTCTAGGACGTATCTGTGGCTATAGTAATCCAGATATGATCCTTACTCGACGGCTATGTGATCACAAGTAACCCGACGACTGTGTGAGCACGGGAAAAATAGTAGGGCTTCATTGGCCATTAGGGAATATATGTTATTTACGTTGTTGTATGGATAAACGATGTTGACTAGTTACCCTTGGGCTATGTGATCAGGGTAGGGTTGTTACTCGATGGGCTATGTGATCTCGGGTACGGGTTGTATTACCCTTGGGCTTTATGATCAGGGTATGTGATGTAACTCAATGGGCTTTGTGATCTCGGGTATAGGCTAGATAACCTTTGGGCTATGTGATCAGGGTATGGAATGAAATTCAGTGGTCCGTGGGACCTCCTGTACGGTAAGCCTAGGATGGCTTGGTAGACTTCTTACATAATAGTGGTATCTTGAGACAGTGGTAAGCTCTAGCTAGGATAAGCTAGAAGATGATCCTTAGATGTGGAGAAGTCTTTCTGTGCACTCTTGAATATATTATCATGCATGCTTATTTTATGATATTCATGAATTGTGGTAGAGTAGAAATGTACCACTGAGCTTTGTTAGCTCAGCGTGCGGAATTGTGGTTTCTTCCGTGCGTAGATTGACAGGTTGCGCTTGGAGGAGCACATAGAGGAGGATTTCCCAGCACCGAGCCAGTTTGAGAGTACAGTACTTGATGTTTAGTTTGGACTGATTGTATTCATAGGACCTTACCACAGTAGAGTATGTATTTTATTCTGATTTACTGTATTTGGTCAAACGAAGTATTTTAATTGGAACTTATGTTTTGTAAACCCCTTTTAATATCATTATCTACGTGGATTTTATGGTAATGGATTATTTTGAGAATTTCTAACTTGTGGTTTTAAACGAGAAATTTTGATGGGTCGGTTTTGGGTGACCCGAAAGTGATGTTCCAGATCCGAGACGGAATCAAGGTGTTACACGGCATGCCTCATCAATCAAACGGAACCAATTTCATAATTTCCACGGCCTCGTGTCATATTGCAACACCCATGTCAACAAAACACGTGAATCAGATTCAATGATAATAGAAGAGACTGCCCCCAAATTCGATTCCAACAACATATCTAAACCAACCGCTATAGCAAATACTTCGGCCATGTTAGAATCCATCACATCTAAAGGCCCTGAAAACATAGCCAAAATCCGTCCAACACCATCCCTAAGTACTCCACCGCAACCCATCGACCTCGGTTGTCACGTGTCACTCCATCCACGTTAAATTTCACCGCACTAGCAACCGGCAGTGTCCAAACCATCGTTGTTCGCTGCATCCCCTCCACCTCGCACGGAATGCACCCACATGGACAAAGCCACCAATCCGCCTCTCCAACCAATTGACCCTCATGTGAAACTTTTATCCAATAAAAAGAGTGAAGTTTAATTAGGAACATGATATCTCCCACCGACAATCTTTTCTTGTTAAACATCACATCATTTTGCGCTAACCAAATAGACCATAGCACCGCTGCACACCCTGCGATCCACAATTTACACATCAAACCCTTAAAAACACCCTCATAGCATTGCCGAATAAACTTCTGTACCGATTTCGGCAGAACCACATCGATCCCCCACCATTGAAAAAACAAATCCCAAATTCCCACCATTATCGTACATGAAAACAAGATGTGATTCAATTCATATTCCCCCACTCCACACCATACACAAGCAAGCGACGTATCAAGCAAAGAGACTCCCCGATCACGTAATAAGCACAACGTTGGCAAACGATTAAGAAGAATAAACTAAAAAAACATTGTACCTTAGGCAACACGTCAATTTTCCAAACCATAAAAACTTCAAAATCCCTCTCTTCCACCCCAAAAGACGCCATCAAATGCAACAACTCCTTAGTCAAAAAAATACCCATTTGATTCGGGCACCAAATCAACTTGTCCTCCTGCCTCGCAATCAACGTCCACCTCCTCAGAGCAGCCTTTAATTCTAACAATTTAGATTGTTCAAAGCCACGTAGTTCACGGCAAAAAAATGCATTATATTCTCCATGATCAAATACACCCCTTGCGTAATCCATCATCAACGCTACTTTATCAATGGCCAATCTAAACAACCTCAAAAACACTATTTTCAACGACACATCCAAGCACCACACATCATGCCAAAACAACATACGTGAACCATCCTTTACAATCTATATGAATAGACCCTCATCCATAAAATGCGCCACGCGCTCATCCTCTTACACCTATACAATTTGTCTCTAAATAACAGACATGCGATGCTTGTTAGAGAAATTAAATCATCACTTGAGCACTTGTTCCCTATACTTCGCCACAATCAACTCACGCCACAAGGAATTCGGCTCCGTTGCATAACGCCAAGCCCATTTGGCCAATAATGTCACATTATGCAAGTGCAAATCCACTACGCCCAAACCTCATAGACTTCGTGGCCGACACACACATGACCACTTAACTCGGCTCATTTTCTTCTTCAAATCCGCATCGCCCCAAAGAAAAGCATGGCGAATCTTATCAATCTTCAGTATGACACCCTTTGGGGCAACAAAGACACTCATATAATATAATGGCAATGCCGAGAGCACCAAATTTACCAAAACAAACGTGCTGCAAAAGACAAAGATCGCTTCTTCCAACCTGTTAATTTGCGACACACTTTTTGGATCATCGGTTCCCACATCGCTAAACTCTTCGGATTCATACCGATAGGCATACCTAAATATGTAAGGCAAAACTCCCATATCACACCCTAAAATCTGCGCGATATCATTCACGATTCTATTCTCCACTCCTATCGCATAAACACATGACTTTGCAAAATTAATATGCAGACCAGACCCATACTGAAAACTCATCAAAATCCGTTTTATCTGAATAGTCTCTTCCACATCCCCACTGAGAAATAATAACGTGTCATCCGCAAATTGTATGTGAGAAATCCGAAACCCCGTAGCCACCTTGATACCTTGAATAACCCCTTTCGACAATGCCTCGTCAATTAACTGATAAAACACCTCCGCCACAACCACAAACAATAACGGCGATAAAGGATCTCCTTGCCGAACCTCATGCTCTATTGAAAAATACTTCATCGCACTACCGTTGAGAAAGACCGCTAATCGGGCAGTTTCGATGCACAATTGTATCCATTCCCTCCAAAGCTGTCTCCAGCCCATACTACCCAAAATTCGGTCCAAGTATTCCCAATTTAAGCAATCATTAGGGGTGTGCAAAAAAACTAAAAAATTGAAACCGATTCTGAAACCCAAAAAAACCGAACCGAAAAATTGGTTAACCGAACTGAAAAAATTGGTTTTGGTTCGGGTTTTTATTTTTAAAAAAGAAACCGGTTCAGTTACGATTTACGGTTTTGGGACAAACCGGGTAACTGAACCGATCGGTTATATAATATATATTATTATATTATATTACATTTTAGTATTTTATATTAAAAATTAGATTTTATTTTATTTTCTCATTCCCCAAAAGTAAAACCATAATTTCATTTTATGAAGTTTAAGTATTTAACTTGCTAGTATTAAAAAAGATACTAATATCATGTGTCGGTTTTTAAAAGTATATATTTTTTCTAACATATTATTAAAATTTATATTTTTAATAAACAAGATGAAAAACTGTTACCCGAACAGAACTGAATTTTTCGGTTAACCAAATAAACGATTAACCGGTTGAATGGTTACGGTTTAGGGTCGAGAATTGGGTGACTCGAACTTACCGATTCACCGAAATAATTTGCTAATGGTTAACCGAACCCGATTTTACACACCTCTAGCAATCATACCCCTTTGCGAAGTCAAGCTCCAACAAAATGCCTCATTTCCCCGTTCTTGTCTTCTTCAAAGAATGAATCACTTCGTTAACAAGCAATACACCATCTATTATTTGACGACCCTTAATAAATGTCGTTTGAGTATCACTTATCAACTGCCCCTCCACCTTTTGAAATCTATTAGCAAGCACCTTCGCAATAATCTTATATACAAAATTCAGCAAGCATATCGGCCGAAACTCGTTTACCTCCCTCGCATTCTGTCTTTGGAATAAGCACAATGAAGGAGTAATTTATTCCTTTTGGTAAGCATCCGTACTGTAAAATTCATGAAACAACTTCAACACATCTTCCCTTACAAACGACCAACATTTGCGATAGAACTCAAACGTAAAACCATCCGGTCCCGGTGCTTTGCTGCCATCACACCCCCAAATCGTTGCTTTCACTTCCTCTTCTGTAAACTCAACCTCTAGCCCTTGACATTGTATTTCATTTAACCGATTAAACCTCAAATCAGTTCTAAAAGATCTATACTGCTGTTTCTATTCAAAATGAGCTCGAAATTCAGCATACACATGACGTTTCAGCGTGGTCGAATCCAAAATCCAGCATCCCTTAATTCGTAAACCCGATATGTTGTTTCTCATACCTCGAATCTTTGCTGTCCGCTGAAAAAACTGTTTATTAAGGTCTCATTCTTTCAACCAAACTGCTCTTGATTTTTGTCTCCATATAGACTTCCGAAATACGCACAATCTCCATAATTTCGCTTGTAAATGTCTCTTTCGCACATAAAATTGACATATCGTCTTGACCCATATGACTGTCTAATTCCTCAAGTAACAAAGTCGTCGCAATAATTTTTTGCTCTACGCTACCAAACAACGTGTGGTTTCAAACCCGAAAAAACTTACGCATCCCATCCAACTTATCTACCAAAGAACCCAACCGACCACCAGAACCCAAACTATCTAATTTCGCCCACTCGCTCTCCGTAACTTGTACATACGCCTTCCTCTCTAGCCAACAATTAAAAATCAAAATGGTTTAGGTCCCCAATCAACCTCCTCACTAGCCAATGTAATCGGTGCATGATCCGATAAACCCCTCGGCAAGTTACACTGAATCAAACTAGGGAATTTATCCACCCAATCTCCATTAACCAAAAAATGATCTAAGCGGCTACATTTGTTACCTAACCCAAACCAAGTGAATCTCTTACGAGTCATCTTAAGATCGATTAAACCAACCATTTCAATGAATTGAACAAACTCGAACATACCTCTATTTGAACCGTGACAGCTATGGCGTTCCTCTCTTGATTTCACCACATTAAAGTCTCCTGCAATGCACCGTGGCACCACTGAGTATTTACATGCTCTTGTAACAAACCCCACAACGATATTTGACCCTCCACCGTACAAGGCACATATACATTGATCATTTCACATCGCCAATCATCAATCACCCATCTACCCCAAAATGCCACAAAGTTCTGATGAATTTTTGATGCCTCCAACTTGAAGCGGGATGCTTCCCATACCACCAACAACCCACCCGACCTTCCAACTGACGCAGAATATAAAAACTCATAAGAATCTGAATGCCAAACCCTTTTAACCACTTGATCGCTTACCATCTCCAATTTGGTTTCCTGTATGAAAACCATCTCGCACCGGTGCTGTCTTAACAAAGATTGAATCGCTTTACGTTTTGATGCTGAACCCATACCCTGAATATTCCAAGACAGCACCTTCATCCTGGGCTGCTATTGTCTGCGCTCTTGCCGCTGCAGTAAAGTGGCGATATCTCTAACAATCCCTTCCTCGTTCCTGATCGTATTTGCCCCTAAAAGTTTACTCAATTCTACTGCTGCTCGGGCTTCCTTTAGCAAAATTAGTTGTTTATTTTTAATATCTGTCACACTAAGCTTTTCTTTTCCACTTGATCTTGATAACTTATTTGTATTTCTTGCCTGGTTATTCGACTTGGACACTAACTTCTTATCTCTACCAGGTAAAGTAGAATCCAACCCAAACTCTCTTACCTGTCTCTCCCTCTTATCGTCTGATTTCAAATCCCTTTGATTAGCATCAATTAGCTCTACTATCAATTCTTGAGTCCTCGCCCCGCCCCGCCCAACCATATATTCCACCGGACACTCCACCAAGCATGGGCCATTTCTCTCATTCCCACCAGCCAGACCCTGGCTACCACCCTCATCCCGCATAACCATTCCCACCTCCTCGTCCTACATCCATCCTTTTGCTTGCAAAGGAGATTCGTTGCATTGCCTCGCTCCTTCTTCTGTTTGAGAATTATTTCCAGCCCGCGGCTTGTTTGTATCCCTAACTATAGAAAAGTTCGCCTTATCTCCAATCTCTGTTCCACGCACATCATCCCTCCCCTGCCCACTTTCTCTCATGGAACGTAATTTATCGGCACCACCAGCCTTCTCTTCTGAAGATTCAGATTTTGTCTCCTCAATACAAATACGACAAACTAAATTCTCCATTATTGGCTCAAATTCAAGCACTCAGACCGGATAAACCTGATCCCCTACTTTGAAATCAATAATTCCCTCTATTTTCTCCAATGTCTCTGTCTCTATCAACACTCCTCCTCTCTCAAATGAAATAGGTTTAATAAACGGCTCCTCACACTTTATCAACTTTCCCCACACTCCTACCACATTTTCAAAAGAATTTTTTTGACCATGCGTGCATAGGTATACCTCTGATTGCAAGCCACGCTCGCCGATTACCCCGATCCCTCTCTGGTGTCCACTCCTTAACATCAACAAACCATTTGAGCAACACCCCTGAACTTAATGTTTTACTTCTGGCATTTTCACTGGGAAACATAAGTAACACTCTAGACCCATTAATTCGCATTAATGATAACTCTTTTAAACCTTCTTCTTGCAATTCCTTTGCCAATGTGGCCAAGCCTTTCGATCGCCGACACCATCCCACGTCACATTTCTTTAAGGTAACCAACTTACGCTCATCAATCACCCCTTGCACCTTAGCTTGTTGTTTCACATTGCTCTTTGTCGGTTTATTCTCTATTGTAGTGCCCCACCTCCCTATCGATCCCTCATTTTGATGTTGCCCTTTGTGCGAACGTAAAAATTAGTTTGGAACCTAATTTTTTTTGATCAAATTAGATTTTTGACCTTGACTTTTTAATTCAAATAGGTATTATGTTTAACTTTTTAGCTTAAATAGATACATGAAGTTGACATTTTGATCCAAATTGGTTAGTACTTATTTAAAGTAAAAAGCAAAGTTCAACTACCAATTTGAAATGAAAAGTCAAGTTCAAGTATCAATTTGAAGTAATAAACCAAGTTCAGGTGCTTAATGAACCACAAAAGTTTAAATACCAAGTTCATATACCTAATTGATCAAAAAATTTAATTATCAAATTAAAATTTGAAGTTAAATTTAAGTACCAAAATATGTATTCACCCTTCACTTTTCCATCTTTCATTAGTAAAAAATTATTAATAGTCCATACACAATAAGCGAGTAGCTAATTTGATTCATATACTCTAATTTAATCGAGTTTAGTTTCTAAGCACAATCCAAAATAGTGAAAGTTGGCTAAATAAATTTAAAATTAAAAAAAATGTACAAACGAAAAATGACCAAATTAGAACGAAGAAATTGATTTCATATTTTTAAGATTGGTATTTAAGAAGTGTAAAGAAATTTAATCCACGACTTATGAGTAATGCGATAATAAATAATAAAAAAATTCGACTTTTCCATATTTTTTTATTATTAAAATTTAATTGAAATGATAGAGATTTTTTTTAAATAAAAATTTGTCATATTTATTCCATTTTTAAAAAAATTATCCTACAAACTATTCAATAAAATATTTTAATATACGATTAAAAAAGTCATAGTTAAAATGTAATATAAATGAATCTATCAAGTGATTTTAGTAGAAAAAAATGTTGCCGTCTTTAGGAGAATCGGGTTGAACAACCTGTCTGCAAAATGTATGCATGACTAGAATTAAAGAACAAATACATTTTTATAATTAGTTTATATATATGAGTTATAATTTAACTTACACTAAGTAAAATTTAATTAATTTTACGTTAATTTATAACCATTGAATAAGTGAAATAGATGGATAAAATTAAACACTTTGTTCTTTTTTTCCTTAAAGATCTTCTAAAAGTCCGACAAAATAATAATTGGAGACTATAGCCGCACAAAACAAACATTATAAGGACTAACTACAAAATTTCACCAAAAAGAAAATTCCATTTCACCTTTATCTTTTCGTTTATAAGTCTACAATCCGTTTTCCCTCTCCCTCCATAAACCCAAAACCCCTAAATGGCCTCCTTCCCAAGCCATGCCTTACGACCCCTCTCCTTAACTCGGCCATGGCTCCGCAAAATCCGCTGCGCCACCTCTGTTGCGTTTTTCTGTCAAGACCCACACCAAATCCCCCCTCACAACACCGATACCGCCGCCAAAAATGCCAACAACAGCAAGTCACAAGCTTTCTTCCCGAAGAAAAACCAAATCTTGGAGCTCGAATGTGAGAGCCTGGCTTTTAAAGGGAAAGGTGTTTGCAAAGTGGCAGATTCTGGGTTTGTTTTGTTGTGTGACAATGCACTTCCTGGTGAACGTTTCATTGGCCGTGTTAGTCGTAAGAAAGGAAGTTATGCCGAGGTAATTTGAATTGTAATCTGTGTTCTTTACCAATTATGATGCGCTATTCATGAGACCCAAATCAAGTTATCGTCTTTTTATTATAAATTCCAAATTTTGAGTTAATGTCTTGATTGAAGAGAGTAACATGAAACATTTCACATTTGTTCATGAATGTGAAAGGCCTTAAAGTAATGTGGACCGTTAAATTTTGATGAAATGAGGTACATGGGTTTAGATAATTGTGTATGGAGAGTTGATCCTTCAACAATTATAGGATGTTTTATTTGTTAATATACAGGTTACGAAGTTGAAGACCTTAACTCCTCACTGGGACTTTGTAGATGCACCTTGTGAGTATGCATCATACTGTGGAGGTTGTAAAACGCAAAACCTTTCTTATGAGGCTCAGGTCAGAGCTAAGGAGCAACAAGTACGCGAATTGGTCATCCATGTCGGAAAGTTTTCGGATAAAAACCCGGATTTCTCACGGATTATGAAGCCCATCGTTCCCTGTGATATGCAGTTTCATTATCGGAATAAGGTTAGTGTGGAATTTTGAGATTTGTTAGGCTGAATTTGATTCTGTGCTAAGATTGGGAATATTATATCTCCAACTACCTTCTTAAAAACATATTGTAAAATAGTTTGAGAGGTCTGATTTATTGTGAATTTAGTCCTTTCATATGGGGACTTCTGTCACTTTCTATCCTTTTGGAAGTATAGTATAGTTTTGGATATGTGAGCACTGGGCACCTGGGCACTTTTTTTGATTAATTTCAATTTCCTTAAATAAATAGTTTTGATGTTTTTGATTGCACATAGACACAATGTACTTGTTTAATGAATTAGATAGACAATAGTTGGAACACTTGCGTTATTATTTAATCATAAATCTGATAAAAGTTTGAAGAAAGAAAAATTGTCTTGCATCCTGTACACATACTGTTATTCAAGTTTTTGTTGGGATCTTTAATTTTGTTTCAGCATCTGTTAAAGGAAAATAGAGATCACTGACATGCACCTGTATTGACCATATAATCCACTGCTCATAATGTTCATTTTTTTTCTTTTGGCCAAATAAAGTTGTGCATATGATATATTCTCAGCTGCTTGCTGCTTCTGCAGATGGAGTTCTCATTTGGTTCTCAGAAATGGTTACCCAAGGAATTATTACACGAGAAACTAGATGGTAATGACAATTGTGCATTAGGACTGCATGCTCCTGGATTTTTTGATAAGATACTCAATGTTGACAAATGTTTATTACAAAGTGAGCCTGCAAACAAGGTGTGCATTCTTTTTCCCCTCTTATTACTTAACGCTGTTTATTCTTTAAGGCACGTAATACTCATAAGCTATCTTCATTAGTGTTGTTATGCGATATATTTGCCACTAGATATGCACTCTTTGTTTTCCTTGAATTTTTCTTGACAGGTAGATGTTATTATGCAATAGAACTTTGCTATTTCGTTCTAGCTTGACTTCAATTTAGATATGTAGATCCTTGCAACTGTCCAAGACAATTGGAAAGATCCAGAACTAGGTCTTTCTCCATATAATGTTCTCTCCCACGCTGGATTTCTTAAACATCTAGTTCTGAGAACTGGAAGGTACTTTTGTTTTATCATTTAATATGTTCTCTCTTGCGTTTACATATTTAAGCATGACATGTTTCTTGTATTATGGTTGCACATATAAGACACTAGTATTGTTACAAAAGTGTTACATTTCTTGCTAATAGAAACCTAAAAGTAAAAGATTAATAGAATCTGTGAGGTAGAAGTTGTTTGATCCTGCTGGGAGTTTCTTTATTAAGTTCCAATTTATATGTTGACTGATCATGTCAGCAAGCTAGTATATTTCAATTATTGATGGATTAGTTTCAAGGATTTATTAGTTCACTAAACTTTTTATGCTTGTGTTCTGGACAACTCTTTCTCTTCTCTTTTGGATAAGAGGTGCGCTCATGTGTGCTTTTTAAATGGAGTTCATCAACATTTACCATAAAAGGAGAGATTTGTGAGTTTGTGGACTAAGAAAGGATTTGGTGACCCCAGGAACTATAATTTTTTATATGTTTCTCATATGTCCAAAGTTGGTACGTGGTAGCCAATTTTTTTTTGTCCTTTTGCTTACACATGCAATCATAGTTGTCAAAGGTTTAATTTATCATGAGAAAATAATTAAATGCTTTCAAGATATGATTTATCTGGTTTCATGGATCTTTAATTATCATTTCATTTTCCAAATTTATGATTATTGTTCCAGGGACATGAAGACTGGTCTACCTGAACTTATGGTCAACTTTGTCACCTCGTCATACAAGCCAGAGATGCTGAAACCCCTGGTTGAGAAAATTTCAACTATG
>JAGYYJ010001034.1:0-13693 GCA_019671005.1 Hibiscus mutabilis
AATTTTGGAAAAAAAAATTGATAGTTTGGCTGCAAAAAAAGTTGAAAAAAAAGTTGGGGAAAAAAAAATTAGTTCGTGAGAAAATAAATTGTTTAATTAAAAATTTTTTTATCAATTCTATTTTTTTTAAATTTTTTTAAAACCCTTTTAAAAAAACCTTTTTAAAATAGCCAAAATTTAAAGGGGGAAAAATCTGATGGAAAAATTTTGGTTGAGGGGTCTAAAGATTCTTTGTTTATTTTACAATTTGTAAAAAAAAGCGTTTTGAAAACTTTACATTTTAGTCACCGGAAAAAAATGCCCCAAAAAATCAATTTTAAATCTTTCAAATTAATTTACCAAAATGTTAAAAATTTTAAATTTAAAAGTTTTTTCTAGCTTTTTCCCATATTTTATTTTACCCAAAACAATTTATTAAGATTTAATTCAAAACTAACTAGAATTCCCTAATTTTTTCCCCTTTAAACGGGTCTGTCGATCCACCCTAACACCCTGGGCCCAATTTCAGGGCATTACAACTCTCCCCCTCTTAAAAATTTTGTCCCAAATTTTTACGGCGGAAAAAAAATTAAAGGGCGGTTTCCCAACATACCCTCTTTGTTTTCCCCGGGGGCCCTTATTCCTCCCTTTAAAGCCCAACATTCCTTCTCTATGGTCTTTCCACGAAAAGACCGCTATTGGAATCTGGGAATTTCCCTCTTCGACTCCTCATCATGGGTAAAAACCCCGGTTAACTCTTTCCCTCTTCGGGGACAGGATCAAGGTCAAAATTTTTCCCCCGAAAAAATCGATACGGGGGAAAACATCATGTATCTTCTCTAACTCACGGCAACCTCAATCTATAAGAAACGGACCAATATTTTAACCTTACCCCAATCCCCCCTTGGACTTAACGCCCCTTACAAGCCCGTCCCCCCCATTTAAAGGGGAAACCAAAAACACTCGATCGCCAGCAAAAAATAATCCCCGGGCGCTTAAAGTGGATTGATTTTTCCCGTCTGAAAGCCGCCATCAACGGATCCAAATGCTTCCCCCTTCTCTTTTGGCATCCCCCACCCCAATAAAAAAAACTTTTTCTTGTGGAAAAAGTTGCGTCAACCCTTAGCCATACAAAGCCCTGGGGAAGCCATTTGGATACGGCGTCTATTGGGAAATGGGAAAAAATAACCTTCCCCACGACCCTTTGGGAAATCAATAATGCAAAAACCGTAAATATCCCCCCAACACTTGAAAAACGTGTTAAGGACCAATTTTTTGGGGGGATGATCAAAATTCCCAAATTAAAAGCGCCCCAAAGCCTTTAAAAACCTCCCAAAACCTTGGTAAAAAGCGTTGATCCTATAAAATACAATAGCTTTGGCACCCGTCAACCCCCACGATCTCCCCCCAATATACAATGCATTAACACTTAAAGTATCGTCGTATCCCTAAAAAATTTATGCACATAGTAAACCTATCACAATCCCCCCCCAAGGGAAATTTTTCTTTGATGGCGTTAAAGGCAAACCCCGGGCACAAAATCCAAAGAAATTTTTCTCCCCTTTCATTCCAAAAATTTTTAAAGGTTTCCCAAAAACCACAAGGAAACAAAACTCCCAAACCCTTTAAACCCCGTTGACCCCCCCGGGGAGCAACAAAAACCAACACATCCCCTTTTTAAAAACCCAAAAAAAACCCCCTTTTTCCAAATCCTAATTTCATCTTTGCCCCCCCGGATGCATAGCAAAAAGGGCTCCCCAATAGGGCCCCGATTTAAAAAGGGGCCTTTAAACCCCTCCCCTTTTGGGACCACCTCTTAACCCCCTTTAAACACAAAACTCTTTCATCCTTTAAATGAAATCCGTTTGATTGCCCCTTTTTATCCCAATTACTGCCCGGGGGGGAACCCTCATGCGGTTTTCTTCTCCCCGGTTGCCGCAACAACGTGGCCCACACCCTTGGCCCGCAAACCACCATCACGCATTATGCTCAGCCGAAAAAAAAAAAAAAACCAACTCAAACCCCAACCTTTCTACTCCCCCTACAACATTAGCCTTTCCCCAAAAATACTCTATCGTTAAAAGAATCCTTGAGTAACTCCAAACCCCCTTTTTTGCCCAAAATTAACTCCTTCTATGACCGGTATTTAGGACTCTTGTGATCCGGTTTTAACCCTACCTTGACCCTAAAGATAATGTAAACTAAATTTTCCGCGCCAAACACCATCCGGCAAACTCAATATCATGGGTGAGAAGTTATTGTCATGCACTTTCCCAACTGCCTAGATGCATAAGCCACCCCCTTCTTGCTCAACACACCCCCCCCAAAAAATGAGGATGCATCTCCTTTCCAAAAATCCTTCCACTGATTATTGAATCAAGATTGGAACAATGTTAAAGCCCTTTATCAAAAAGCTTTTTTCTACTCTCCAAAACCCTCCAAAATTTACATCCCTTTTTAACCAACCGTCAAAAAAAGGGTAATCCCAAAACCATCCACAAATCGTAAAACCCACCAAACAAAAAACTATGAACCTCCAACCCGGGGGAGGTTTTCTTTTTCCGGCTTTAATTTTTGCGGATCCCCGCCAAATTTTCCCCCAAAGGCGCGACCAAAAAAAACCACCCTTGATCCCAAAAAGCACCCTTTGGCGGGATAAATCCTTTTGTCCCCGGGAAATTTTCGTCCGTGGGGGTTGATCATTATATTCCCCGGTGGTTTCCAAAAAATGTCACGATGAACCCACCCAAAATTTTATCCCAAAAATTCCCCGGGGGATTTGTTATTTTCCATGGTTGTTGGGCTTTGTCCCGCGGGATCACTAAGGGGGTTTTAAAGCCCCCCGTGCAAAAAACTGTCTTTTGACGTCTTTTCCCCTTCAGCCGGGAATACCGGACCTTAGATCAATCGGGAAAAAAGTGCTTTAAAAGGGCCCCCTCAAACAAATTATTGATCCCGGTGGTGGATCTTGCTTTGTAACTTGTTTAGTTTTTGGGAGTCAATGCACATTTTTATCCCGCCATCTTTTTTTTTTCACAAACAACACCGGTTTCTCTCCGGGGTTACCTTAAGGGAATGAAACCCCCGATCCAATAACTCTTGAAACTAATCTTTAACTTTTTTCAAAATTTTTTGTCCTAGATTGGTTTCAATTGACACCCAAAACTCGTTTTCTCAAAACAAAATTTCACCTCCTAAACTAGCGATAAAATGGCAACTCTTCTTGAAACACTCTTTTGGGAAAAAGGAAATAGTGTAAAAATCCTAGGCATCGCTTCCCCTTTCTTGGGGGTTTATAACATAAACTATTTGTTTCCCTTTTTTTCTACCCAACTTCTAAGCTTTAAAAGGAGAAACAACATTGGAAAAAATTTGACATTTTTCCCCCAAACCCCCTTTTTTAATTTGACAAGTTTCAACAAAAAAATCATTTGGGTTTTAAATCCCCAGCTCCTGTTTCGGCAGCAAAACTATCCCCAAGATTACATCAAAACCTTGGGGACAACCCCCAAATCGCCTCAAACACATGATCTTGAAACCTAAAGACATACCTATACAACCCCCTAGAAACCCCTTTGTCTCCCCAAAAAAAATAGTTATAAATCCAACATCTAACACCACAATAGGTATATAAAGCAAACATGCATGTTCCCCCAAAGATGTATGAATTTTAGAACGAGAATCTATCAAAAAAGAAATAGTAGGGGTTCCCCAAAGTAAATGTACTTTCAATCACCGATATCTTTCCCTTTCCCCTCCCGGTTTTGAAAAAACCCTTGTGGATCTCCCCCCTCAGGTTGATTTTGCTAGGGTTTGAGCAACCCCACCAACCTCCAAAATGCCCCTCGACCCCCTTTACGACCTCTCTTTGGGCACAAAGTAGGTGTAAAGAGCCAACCCCACCCTTAGCTGGAAAAATCACCTAATGGACCCCATTGACCCAAAATTTTCCAACAAGTATCAAAGGCACCCTTTTAGGGCCTTTCTACCCCCTCACACTTAGGTCTTGATCAAAAGTATTCAACATTTTCTTTACCTATCTCCTGCTAATTTCCGGTTTTCCCTTTTTCATAAAGGGGAAAAATTTCCCTTTCCGAAAAACAACCTTAAATTATATTCTTGTTTCGGAAACCCAAGATATTAAACTCTTTTAAAATTTTGGGCCCTAACATTTTAAGTCTTTCCCTTTTTTAACCACCCCAAATCCCGAAATGATCGCATTTTTGGCGCTCTTAGGAGCAGGCTGGGGATCATCGGGTAATTGAACAAACCGGGGTCTCATTTTTTCGAAAGCGGGCCCAGTCCCTGCTCCGGCCATAAAACCCCCTTTTTTCCCCCCCCCGATGTTTCCCCGGATGCTTCCCAAAAAGGGCGCGAAAAATTTCACACATTAGCTTTTCCCATCCATTTTGGGGTCATCCGAACTGGGGGCCCATCCCCTAAAGCAATGCCCATCCCACCATAACTGGCGACTTTCCCATACCCCCCATGGGCCCAAAAAGATCCCCGTTTTGGGAAAATATTTTTTTAATTTGCTTTAAACCAAACTCTAAACAAGTACCACCTAAGCTACGGAGGCATTCTAAAAAAGCCCGATAATGCTTTTTGTTTTAGGCAAAATAGGGCTACTTGTACCCCATTATTTTCAAAAAGCTTTCATCTTTTTGGACCCAGAAATTCACATCAAAAAAGGGGTCTTTGCGATTGCACCCCCCTCAACTCAAAAAGGAAAAATTGGGGTGGGGGGGAGGGGGCCCTGTCATTTTTCCATACAGCTCCCTAAAAACCCCGTCCCCGTCCCGGTCCTATTTTGTGAAAATATAAGTAAAAACATGATAATGCAATAAAACAAAATAATTAGATCAGCTTGCGGCAAGGTCAAGTTGCTCATCTTTAAACAAAATCATTTACACTAATAGTAATAAGAATGATTGTCCCCAAGCTAAACACAACATCAAATCATTTCTGTCGTAATCTCCGCGGAATCAAGCATAAAATTGCGCCACCAAACAACAAATCATACATCAACAATACATAAAACAACCTGCTTCCCACCTCCCGACAATTATAACACGGCACAGTACAGCAAATATAACCGCTGACCGGTCTAGTCATAAGACCCGAGCAAGTGAAGCTACATTGGGTTTTATCGAGACGGCTTGAAAAATTACTTAGTGAATTATTTTCTCTTATCTTGTCTAAATACGTAATTAAGTCATAAAGGTGATCATGCTAACATTGGCCAAATTACAATTCAATCAGGCGTCAATTGACATCTAATTGTCACAGATTTAACGATTACGAGGACAAATTGCAATTTCTACTAATTAGAAGAGCTTCTTGAAATTAAAGTTAACAATCTATAATTAGTCATATTTCGCCTAATCAGCCATTTCCAGCAAAAAACCATCCAAACTCATTTAATTGCATACTTTCGAAAATAGGGACTAAATTCCAAAATACAAACGAAGGCATTATAATAAAAATAATGAGATGTGTATCGGTACACTCTTGCGTACCACCTCGATTTAAAGCATCTAAATCTGCCCGATACATCAAAGTCTCACGTCTTGATTCCCCTTTTAAACCAAAGTCGAATTTCAGAAGCAAAATCACGTCACCGTCGGTACCAGTGTCTCTGTATGATGCTATATAAAAATGAAAGATGTGCGATTTACTCAAACCCGTGTATCAATTTTGATGTATAAAATTGAAGGGTGTACCGATATAATCTAAGTGTACCGATGGCCACAGGCTTCTTACCCTCAGCGAGCCATTCACCGGACACTACGTCTTGATCCACAGGTACTTATCTTTAATTACGAAGAGCCTGTAATAAACTTTAGATTAACATATGGCACTTTTCTCAATATATCATACTTCAAACAACATGTAATCATCATATAACACCTCAAACATCATTTTCAGATCCTTAAGAGCATGATTGTTAAAAAGATCCTCGCAACATATCAAATTCAGCAGTCTATAAACAGTCTACTGCCCAAACATGCAAGGTGTTTCTGTGAAAACAGCAAAACATGATTTATTAATTCTCTCCACTATTATAGCTTTTAAATCATTTAAAAATAATGATGTGGTTTGTTAGGAGAAGTCTGATAAAACCTTAGGATAGTAGCTCCTCTAAATATTCAAAGTACGGATCTTTTTTTTTCAAAGCAGTCACTAAAAGCAGTTTCAAAGTTTGCATTTGGTCACTAGCTCATTTTCCCAAGTGGATTTTTTTAAGTATTTAATATCTAAATATTGATTTTAAATTGTCTAATTGCGGACTCATTTTTTCCATCTCATTATACACAATTTTCCGGATTAAACAACATTACGTATGAACATCCATATCTTATTTACTTTCTTTCATGAACACTCTATCACTAATTTATTCAATCTCCTAAACTTCCAAATCTATAAAGATTTCGTGGGTTGCAGCCCGTTTTCAGAGATAACACAAAACTCAACCTTTTCATACTTTGTCTTTCATATAATGCTAAACATTTTTCCCTACCACAATAATTAACTCTTGGAGATCTCGACACCTCTTTGCTACTTTGGAATAACTCGTCTGGCGCCAATAGATATTTTCTTGGTAGCTATTGTGCAATACACTTTCCCAAGTGGTCAAATTTGACTTCTCCCATCGTTCCTGACGGGCATTTAATATTACAACCCTCAAGCGGTTATCCTCCAAATGACATGGTGGAAGGTGGCACCTCGGTGTCCATCCTCCTTTGGGTGTTTTCATTTTCAATATGACACACTTGACCTCTCGACCCAGGGGGGTGACTTATTATCGCGGAAATTTATGTAATCGTTGGGCGTTAGTCTGAATCGGAAAAAATATATTTAGGTGCCACGTTGCAAGCGCACAATCTTACAGCGTGGACCAAATTATTCTTTCCAAACCATCACATATGCGACTCGCGAGTCAATGTATGCTGTGTAGGTCAGCTGTCACCCAAATATCATTCCCATTTCCTTGTCTTCCTCCTGACATAAAAGCCAGAAGGCGATTCTCTCATTTCATTTCTGAAATTCATAATGCAGCAAAAAGCGTTGCAACAACCCGGATGAAGCGGGGTTCATCTTTAACCGGCCCGACCACCATGCATGGATACTAAATTGGATGCTGATTCTTCAAACCAAGTCGATAATCGTTCCTTGGACTCATTGCATCTCTAGTACTACCGGAATGCATAGCAAAAGGACTAAGTGTGCCTTGAGAAAAATTTATTGCTGCCCCAAAGCTTTGAATCTCTGGCATTGGTTTTGGTGATAGTGGTGGAAGAAATGAGGTAGTCATCAATGATTTATGGACCCCTTACAGGCCTCCACTACCTTACCACACACCACTACCATTTTCTAAATCGGTTAACGAATTTCCTTTTATTGAGCTTTAATATTAGCCACCCAAACACTTTAGAAAATTCAAAGATACATGGTAAAATGTAAAAAAACAAATTAAACAATGAGGAAAACCTTCTTAATTCTATTTTTTGTAACCAAAAGCTCTCTTTGGTTGAGTAATCTCTTGGAAGATGACATTTTTCATTCTTACCTTTTACTCATATTATTCAAGATGACGTGGAGCAAAGCTAAATCCCAAAGGAGTTTGATTTCCATGAAGAGATTAAGAAAATTAAATTCCAAGAAGATAGGAGAAGTTCTAGTAGGAATATAATTATAATAAAAAATTATATTCTTTAAAGATAATTTAATTCAACAACTTCCTCCTCAAAGAAGGACTTTGACCTAGCCCTATAAATTAGAGGCCATTTCGTCAACTCAAGGGGAGCAAGAAGAGAGAATTTTGACAAGACAAGCATCAAGGGCAAGGAGGATTTCGACAAAGCTTTCATCCATTCTTCATCTTTTTCTTTCTTGTTCAATTAGGTTCATGCTAGGGATTATTTTTATCTTGTGTTTCTTTGGAACCTAGCCATGAACTAAATCTATTTGGCTAAGGTTATTGTGTTTTTGTGGTTGTGAGAAACTATTGGATTTTGTTTAGGTAATAAGAGTTTGCACTTTTCTATTCAAGGTTTATTCATTCTTGGTTCTTATTCTTGTTTTTGAGTGAATTGGGAGAGGATCTCGTAATTTCATCTATTTATCTAATATCGGAGAGTTAGATTCAAAAGCGAATGAATATGATCTTTATTCAATCTATTGATGGTGAAGATTAATCCGGCTTAGGAATAAGTTAAGGATTTCAGCGGCTAAGAAGGAGGCGCAAGATTGGTTGTTGTTCACCCTTGATTCACGAGGGGGATGTATTATCAAGGCATGCACAAGTAGCTAGAGTTTCGACTTAGGGATAAGAAGAAACCATTGAAAAGCGCTCTGCCGAACCTTGAAGGTTGCTGCCCGGGCGCCCAAGTAGTTGCCCAACTAGTTGCCCGGGCAACCATCGATTAGTTGCCAAGGCAACCCCGTTGTGCAAGTTGCCCGACAGCTGAGTTGCCCGTGCACTCTTTTACCAAGGCGATCAATCGGCTATCACACCTCAACTCACGATAACTTTGGCCTATCTCTCTCTCATTTGATCTCATCTATTCTTTTACTTTATTGCTTTCTAGTTTAGTTATTAGTTAAACTCCTATAATCTTTTATTTGTGTTTTTTTTTTTTTGAGTGCAGAGACTAGATTCTTGAAGTGGCACCAATCCCTGTGGAGAGCGATATCTTTTATACTATAACTTGCAGCGTGTATACTTGCACAATTTGCGTAGCACTTATTACAGCGCAACAAGTTTTTTTGGCGCCGTTCTTTGGGATTGGCAATAGCGACTTTGTTTTATTTTCTTGCACTTTCTTTTTTATTTTTCTTGTTTAAGATTCAAAGGGCTAACAAACTTTGGTTTTGCATTGGTATATGACGGCGAGACCGATTACACGAGAATATCCCTTTGATCAGAAATCGAGCGAACCTTACAAAGACTTAGGCGAAGGATAAGAGTAGCAATGGCTAATCAAGGCGGCAATATGAATCAAGATGTTCCAGCGGGAGAGGGGGTGATTCTTTGAAAGCAGAACTATTCGAGACTATCTTGAAGAAGATCTTGATGGACTTAATCCGGGAGTTGTCGCTTTTTGAAATTGAAGCCGACCACTTTGAGTTGAAACCGGTAATGTTTAATATGATCAACACAATTGGTCAATTTGGCGGCTCAACAGCTGAAGATGCGACAACATCTTAAATCTTTCCTCGAGATTTGCAACTCGTTCAAAAATACGGAGTCACCCCCGATGTTTACGATTAAGATTATTCCCTATTCTTTGAGGATAGGCGAAAGCATGGTTGAATAGCATTCTGCGGATCAGTAGCATCTTGGACCGATCTTTGTCGTGATTTCCTTGCTCGGTTTAATCCTACAAATTTGGTGATAAAGCCGTAACGACATTACTTCTTTTGTGGCGGATGATGAATCCATATACGAGGCTTGGGGGGCGATATAGAGAACTTCTACACAAATGCCCCCTACAGTTCGGTGTGGACTCAAGTAACAATGTTTTACACAGCGCCGTGAATACACCAACAAGGATGATGCTAGATGCCTCGGCAAGCGGCATACTCCTAGATAAGTCACCGGAGGAAGCAATGCAAATTCTAAGCAGGCTGGCCAGAATGATTATCAATTCCCATCTACTAGAAGAGGAGGTTAGGCGCCAAGCCACAATACATGAACTAGGATCATCGGATTCAATTTCGGCACAATTGGCCACTTTAACCAAGATGGTCGAACATGCAAAAAACCAAACAACACACATGAAGTCAAGGTAATGGATTCTTTTTGTGAGTTATGTGGTGATAACCATGATTCTTGATGTATGCGAGAATCGGAATCCGGCTTCTATGTGGGAATTACAATCGGAACAACAATGTGATGTCAATACATACAATCCAGCTTGGAAGAAGCACCCAAAATTTTCATGGAGTAATCCCAACAATGCTCTAAACCGGAACAATCAGAATGCACAAGCATCGGGATTTCGGCGAGAATATGCCGCGACAGCGAGTTTGCGCGACAACAGCCGACAACATCTAGTTCTTTGGAAAATTCTCTAAATGCTTTTATGATGAAAACTGAATCTTATGGCTGAGAATAGTAATTTTTCATAAAAGAACTGATGCTTTTATTAACAGGACCGAGATGAGATTGCAAAACCAAGGCGACAATCAAATCATTGGAAAATCAAGTCGGACGGTTTGCTCAAAATCTGAATACTAGACGCAAGGAGGTTTAACCCGCTCATCAAACAAAACTCCACAAAAGATCAAGGCGAACTCAGCGGCAAAGCCTCGGATCTTTGAACCGAGGAATTGCCGCGGCGCCGGCAATAAGCATGCCTCGGCAGCAAGCGATAAGGATGCCTCGGCAACTTGCGATAAGCATGCCTCGGCAACCCGAGTTGATAATGCCTCGGCAACTCGGTTTGTCCGGCAATGCCGTCAATCGGGTTTCAAACCAATGAAAGGATCGAAGATATCCGACTTCCACCACCATTCCCACAAAGGTTAGGCGACAAAAGCAAGAATATCAATTCAAGAAGTTTCTTGATATCCTAAAGCAAGTCCACATCAACTTGCCATTGGTGGAAGCAATTGAACAAATGCCAAACTATGCCAAGTTTCTTAAAGACATTGTGTCCAAGAGAACAAGGCTAGGAGAGTTTGAAGCTTGTTTTGCAAGAGAGGATGCATGGCAATGTTACTGTCGTATGCCACCCAAGTTGAAGGATCGGAAGTTTCACAATACCCTGTTCCAGAAACTAGGAATCGGGGAAGGCAAGACCTATGAGTTATGCTACAGCTAGTAAGCCAGATCCTATGTGCATCAGAGGGAAAAATCGAGGACATCTTGGTAAAGTTGATAAATGTTAAAACTTCTATAATTCTTCACTTGTGTTTTACTTTTGCGGTCTAAACTAAATTAAAGTGACACCAATGCACATTAGGCGATATCTTTTATACTATAACAACCATGGCGTGTTTACTTGTTTTCTTGCATTTTACAATTCGAGTTACAAATCAAATTGCCGTTGCGGAAGATCAGCAATAGCGACTTTGTTTTTATTTTCTTGCACATTCTTTTTTATTTTCTTGTTTAAAATTCTTGATTAACAAACTTTGATTTTGCATTGGTATATGACGAAAGAATCGGCCAAATTTTCATGATATCCCTTTTGCCCTATCGAGCGACCTTACAAGGACTTAGGCGAAGGATTTAGAAGCAATGGCAAATCAAGGCGGCATTAATCAAGATGTTTTGCGGGAGGAGGGATTCTAAAAGGATGCAGGAGAACTATTCGAGACTATCTTGAAGAAGATCTTGATGGACTTAAAAGCCGGTAGTTTTCGCATTGTAAAGAAACCACTTTGAGTTGAAACCGGTAATGTTTAATATGATCAACACAATAGGTCAATTTGGCTGTTTTAAGTAAGATTTGCAACAAGGATGCCAAATCTTCGTTTGATTTATGGGATCATTTTCTTTTTTCCCGATGTTGTTTCGATTACGATTATTCCCTATTCCCGAGGAGTTAGGGAAAGCATGGCTAAATAGCATTCTGCGGATTCCAGCATCTTGGACTGATCTTTGTCATGATTTCCTTGCATTCAATTTACAAATTTGGGATAAGCCCCCTTGACATTACTTCTTTTGGGAGTACATTAGATGATGAAATCAACACAAGGCTTATTGCGGGCAATCAAGACCGTGAATATGGATTCGGTGTAGACTCGAACAACAATGTTTTACAGTGAATACACCAACAAGGATTGCTAGGCGGTAATTCAAGCGGATACTCTTAGATAAACCATGGAGGAAGCAATGCAAATTTTAAAGCAGGCTGGCCAGAATGACTATCAATTAATTTACTAGAAGAGGGAGGAGTTAGACACCAAGCCACAATACATGAACTAGGATTGTTGGATTCAATTTGGTTTTATTGATCTTTAAGCAAGATGTAACGGATGCATGATAAAAAACCAAACAACACACATGAAGTCAAGGTAATGGATTCTTTTTGTGAGTTATGTGGTGATAACCATAATCTTTTTATGTATCGGCTTTCGAATCTTATTCTATGGCAGGAATTACAATCGGGGCAACAACATGATGTCAAATACTTTACAATCGGCGGTTTGGAAGAAGCACAAACCATTTTCATGGAGTAATCCCAGGTCAATGTTTTAGAAAAACAATATTTGATAGTTGCAGGATGCATCGGGATCAATTATCAATATGTGCCCACATCTTGATTAACAACAGCAACAATTGCAACATCTAGTTCTTTGGAAAATTCTTTGATGATTTTATGATTTTATTCTTATTTTTTTTATTAGAAATTTCATAAACAGATGCTTTTTATTATTTATGGGAAAGCAGATGAGATCCCCAATGGAAAAATAATCAAATCATTGGAAGTAAAACACGGACGGTTTTCTCAAAATGCAATTGCTCTAGATTCAAAGGAGGTTTACCTAAGCGATCTTCCACATAAATTTGGTGTAATCATACGTCATCTACCGGTGAAATCAAGCCAAGATATGACAATTCCAGCAATTGAATATAGTTAAGAATCTAGTTATAAATCCCTCTAGGAAGGATCTCAGTATGAGATAGAAGTTTGACTAATCTAAAGGCAAAACAATGCCATTTTCTGTCCAAGGAAAACAAAGTCGATGGCATAAAACTATCACCATAACCAGTTAAGGTGTGAAATCACTAGTTTCAATTTCTTTTATTGGTAAAACTTTCAAAACTGAAATCATATGGTGGGACCATTTAGGTGCCTTACGTCAAGCCGTTCTCCCATGGTGCGTGATAATCAAGTTTGCTCACTGTGAACCTTAGATTCAAAGTTAGCGGATTTTATTTTTTATTTTTTTTTAGTTTTTTTAGTATTTTTTTTTTAATCGATTTTATTATTTTATTTTTAGGATATTTATATTTATTTTTTTTTATCTTTTTAAGTTTAGAATCCCTGCGTCACACATCTTTATTTATTTTCTTTTTATTAGTTTATCTTTAATTTTAATCCTTATTTGATTTGTTTTGAATTGTAGGAAAAGAAGTTCAAGATAAAAGAATTTTATTCAAGAAAACATCTTCAAAAAAATTAATGGGCTGAATCTAAAAACATATAAAGCCTCCAACACCTAATTAAACCTGGCCCAAGCAACCCTAAGCATCAAAACCCCTTTATTTTTCTCCAAAAATTAAATCCACCCACCATATTTACTACCTATCTTTTCTTTATAACCCATCATTAAAATTCTTAAAATTTATTCCTACTTTTCATCTTGCAGCTCTTTAGATTTCTTTTATTTTATTTTCTTTGTTTCCTACTACAGCCAAGATCCATATCTTCGACAAGATCATTCGGTTGGAATCATCCAAAGTCAAAAGCTTTTGGTTCATCCAAGTTCTTTTATTTTTTTCTTTAATGCATGCATTGAGGACAATGCCTCACTCGAGTTTGGGGATTGTTATTATTAGTTACCATGTTTAGTTACATTCATCTTAAGTATTACATTTAGGATACATAAATTGCTTGCATGCCTTTAGTTGGAACAAGAATTGCCTAGATTTGATGAATATCAGATGATGACTTTGCCAATGCACTTAATTGATAGAATTTTTATTCTAGGATAACCATGGAAAAACTTAGAATTTTACTATGATGCTAAATTTGAT
>JAGYYJ010002642.1:0-17416 GCA_019671005.1 Hibiscus mutabilis
GTAAAAAGTTTAAAATGACTTGACAGAATGACACATCAATAACAGATGTGACATTATTTTAAGTCAGCATTTTTGTCTATATTACACTGTCATGTCAACATACACTGTCATGTAGGTTTGTTACGTCATTTTGACCCAAAATAAAACGTTATGGGTTAAATTGATTTAAAAAAATAGAGGTCAAAATGACTATTTAATAGATATACTGTGCTGGATCCAATAATACTAGGATTCTTGGTGTTAAAGAAACGATTATGTAAAAACCCTAAAAAGGGTTAGCTCTCCTTGTATATAAATGAAGCTTTGCTTCATGCTTAATACATTTTTAGTTTGAGTTTTTACCTTTCATTTTTGTTTCATTCACTCTTTATATCTGTTATCCTTGCATGGTATCAGAGGTTTCTTTTCAAAGAATGGCAGAAGTTACAATAAAACTTTTCACAAACAAGGCGATATCCATTTGCTTGGATGACTGTAACTTCCTGCTTTGGCGACAGCAAATTCTCTTCGCTATTGAGAGCTTAGCTTTACTGGATCACATCGATGGTTCTGTAGATGTACCCCGCGATATGTTCAAGGTGAAGGAGGAAATACTAAGGTTTCCAATCCATAATTTATCTCTTATAGGCAGCAAGACAGTGCTTTGTGTTCTTGGCTTCTTTCCTCCATCAGATCGTCAATCTTGCCATCTTTGGTGAGTTGCAAGACCGCTATTGATATTTGGGAAAAGGTGCAGCAGTTGTTTTCAGTTTCTTCCACGACAAAGATTATGCATCTTCATTGTTCGTTGAAGAGTTTGCGCAAACGAGATCAGTGTATGCGGGAATATTTGGCACAAATTCAAGCAATTTGTGATAGCCTAGCAGCTTGTGGTAATCCTCTTACAGAGACTATGCATATCTCGGCAGTTCTTTCTGGTCTTCCATGAGTATGAACCAGTTGTAGCAGTTATCACTTCCAGTCAACAACCGTACAAGTTAGATGGAGTATGTAATGTTCTCTTGGATACTAATATAATAGATATACTGTGCTGGATCCAGTAATACTAGGATTCTTGGTGTTAGTTAAAGAAATGGTTATGTAAAAACCCTAAAAAGGGTCAGCTCTCCTTGTATATAAACGAAGCTTTGCTTCATGCTTAATACAATTTTAGTTTGAGTTTTTCCCTTTCATCTCTGTTTCATTCCCTCTTCATATATGTTATCCTTACACTATTCAGTTAAACGTTATGTGCATTTTTTGATGTTATGCCTTTTGTAATAATATCCTTCTTTATATTTTTTATAACTAGATCCTTAAAATTTATTTTTTATAATAAGTCCCTAAAAATTATTTTTTTAAAAAGATCAGATCGGGTTTGGGTCGGCCAAAACTCGACCCAAGTACCCATCCCTAGTTGGAAGAAAGGATTAAAGTTTCCTTGTTACAAGAGCAAAGGTCACATCTCATAATTCATGGTAGTTAGAGAAATAATATTTAATGAATCTGAGTTTGAATTTTAATAAACACGATTTATCCAAATGCTTGAGCTAATCGAACTTAAATCAAGTTTGAGTAATAAAGATGTCTTTTGAATAGTATTGAGGTAATTACAAAGTAATATTCACATTTCTTAAGATAAATATCATTTTTTTATACCGAAACTATTTATTAGGTTCAAGTAATAAAAATATTTAAACTATAAGTTTGAGTAACAAAGATATTTGATTTACAGTTTATTTATAGATGTAATATAAAATAAAAGATGATTAAGACAAGACATGTAATGTCATAGTATTAGTAAAATGATTAAGACATGAAATTAATGTTATGTTACAATTGTTGTTACAAAAGTTGGTTTTTAGTAGTGAGTGCTGGTTGAGATTCCAACTCTAAAAGGGTCAACAATGATACATTATGCACCGTCCATAAAGTTTACTTTTATAATTTAATCTTTTGGTAAATTAATTATTAATTAAACAAAGTTTAGTTTGCTTAAACTTTAATTTAATTTGTTTTACTTATATTATCTGGATTTTGATTGAGTATCATCATCCGATGATTGTATATTTAGTTTTCTTTATTACATGTTTGAAGAGTCATCTTCCATAGAATAAAAAATTGTAAAATAATAAAATAAAATATAATATAATAGAAAGAAAAGGAATGAAAATAGTCAAAGGCTTTTATGCAATAATAAATCAGTGCGTCTCGTGGGTTGACATGTTTGCATAAGCCACGAATTATATTCATCATTTTTTAGTATAATTATTAATATTTGATTTTTTAATTAATTAATTTGAATCAAGTATTAGAAAAATTTATTATGACAACGATTTTTTTAGCTTAATTTACTTTATTCAAAATCTCGGGATTCAAATCTCTAACTTTTTAAAATAATCTAATGGCTCATCCCAATAAACCATTTGATAATTGATATTTATTTTTGGATATTAAACATATTTAAACATGACTAACCTAAAATAATTGATATTCAATATTAAGGTAACAGGCCTAACTTTGGGGGTGTTCTTTCCAATGTCCAATGGAGTATGAATATGCACAAAGAGAATCCTTTTCCCTTTGTATTCCGCTTTTCATTGGTTGGCTAACCTAAAAAGATAAAGGTAAGATTTTGAAAGCAAATTTGATGATTAGGGCAAAGGGTGTGTGTACAAATGCAACGGGAACATATTCTCCATCACCACCATGTATGTGTGTATGATTTACCCTTTACGTAAATCACCACTGAACTTTGTACTCTAATTTATTTTGATCATTAAAATTTTGAAACGTTCAATTTATTCACTAAATTTTTTATAATAATTTTTTCACCACTCATCTATTAATCCTTTAACACCATTATGACGTGAAATAAAAAATAATAAAAATTGGTGGGTCAAATATATAAATCATCACTGAATTTTATTCTGTAATCTATTTTGGTCACTGAAGTTTCACATGTTATTATCCACGTCAAAACAGTGTTAGAGGGTTAATGGAGGAGTGATGAAAAAAATCAATGTAAAAAGTTCCATGAGTAAATTGAACGTTTTAAGACTTCAGTAACCAAAAATAGACCAGAAAGCAAAGTTCAGTGATGATTTACATATTTTACCTTTTTTTTCATTTTCCCGATTTACAAACAGTGTTTGTTATTATTTACTCTTATGCCCCTTGTTAGATTTATTTATTTCCCCTTGCAACTCAACACTCCAAGTCTCCAATCCTTTCTATTTATGTTGATAATTGAGAGATTGAGGAGGAACTCAACTTTTGTCAAAGAATTATAAAGAGTACTTCCAAATAAATACATATTTATTCAATTTTCGGACACATATATAAGGATATTTTTATAATTATATCGTGTCTTTTGATACAAAAGAAGGGTCATACTTTAAAGATAAAGAAAAAATTATGAATATTGATTTTTTTCAAAATTAATTGGAGATTATTTATCAAATTATAATTACATAAACTAAATGGATTCTGAATCCATCTTCCCTTTGAAGGACATGGAGCTAATTTTGACATTCTTTTGGTTAAAAACCCTTGCTTGTAATGATAATTTGGAGGTTAAAAGAACCCGATTATTTACATAAAGGGTGAATATTGCACATAGTTCCATGTATTGTTAAAGAATCTGACGGTATAATTTTTTGACTCAAATTTCGAAACAACTTTCTTTAATTTCGATCTGATCCCGTCATAAATTTACAAAAATATTATATTTCATTATTTTTTGAAAAATTAAATTAAGCATATTTATAAAATCTTACAAAATATGAAAACTATAATAAAAACATAATAAAATAGCTATCAAAACAAAATATATGTATTAAAATCTTATAAAATTAATAAATTATAATTTGAAAATATAAAAGATAGTTCTAGAGCTAAAATAGGGGCATTTTAGCATATATAATAAGGTGGGTAGATATTACCTAAACTTGAACCCAACTTTTAAAAAAAAATCCTTCTATGGGATTGAGGCGAGCAGTCGAAGTTTAATGTTTTTGAATTTTTTTATCATCTCTATTTTATTATAAGTAAATAATTTTTTAATTTTAATTCATATTCGAATAAACCATAGATATAAATCATTATTCATGATTATATATTTTTATAAAAACCATTTTTTGTTTAAAACTAAAAGGTGATAATTCATTAGATCAATATATAGAAAATATAATTCATTCCATTAATTGCTAATTACAGGGGAAAATCTTAAGGGTTTGCTTTTTCACATAATAATGCATGAACCAATATGCATGATGGATGATAATAGTGTGGAACAACTAGGGTTTCCATATTAATGGAGGACCAAACTAAAAAGATAAGACTTAAGAGGATTGTCTCCCTATTATAAGAAAAGCGCCCCTTCAATGGTTTTTGAAGCTAGGGTTACTTTGCATGTCCTTCAATGGAGGGTGGATTAGGGACAAAATCATTCATTTTCAGCTACTATTATTGGCTTTTACGTGGTTAATTATTTTGATAAATTTCCTCCCTTTCTTCACTAATATGGCGAATAACGATACTAACTGAACTAACCGAACATATGTTTTAAGTTATATCCACGTGTAAAAGCTCCATGTTTCATTCATATTTCATGCTTTTCCATTGTTAATTAATCACCAACAAATTATTGGTTTACTTCTTGAGAAAAACTATCACGCACATGTGTATAAAATAAATTTAAACTTAAAAGACCTTAACTTTTAAACCCTAAATAAATTTATTATAAATTAAAATTAAAATTAAAATATCTAAACCTTAAACTCTAAACTCAAAGCTCTAAATATAAACTCTACAAACTAAAACTCTAAACTAAATCTCTAACTCCTAAAATAGAAAGGGTTGTAGTATAAAGATTACAAGATATTATATGTTCATTTTATTTACTCCATTTTAAAAAAATGAATTAATGATGAATTTGTACTCCTACTTTCAGACATCTATGTTTTGACCTTCAACCCCTAATTTTGAAACCTAGGTCACTTAGGGATAATAACATTTCTTTTTTCACTTGGATCACTTGATGGGTTGACTTAAAATCGACTTTAAAATGGGATTAGAACCTTAAAAAAACCTTTAAAATTTAGAAGGGATCACTTCCATCTCCGGTTATTATATCTATAAACCTGCAATAACTATGATATACCAATAATTAACACCCCAATCTGGTATTAGGGTTTTGCTCCAATAATCTGTGATTAAAAACTCACATCTTAACAAAAAAAACAACAATAATTAAAGAAAAACTACTATAAGAGTTGTTTTGGACTCTCCACCATTCAATAATCATCGAGAAACAAAAGCAAATGAGTCTATAATCGGTATCAAGGCTCACAAGCAATGAATGGCATCATCCATTTGCCCAGTTTCGAGTTTTTGCAAAATACCGTAAGTAACAAGTAACACCAAACACAAAGAGTGGAAGTGTCAGTCATATGAGCTCCATTTCCATCGACCATTTTCGTCCCTTTATGATATGCATTTCCCTTCAAAATTTGTAGGGTTAAAGCTTGATGAATTAGGCCAATAAGGAAAGAATTCTTACACACTCAAAGTAGCTTAGTTGCTACCTACGAGTCTAATTGTGTTGGTAAGATTAAAAATTTTAAATTCTCTATAGTTTGAACATTTTCTTTATATTTTCTATCGAAAATCTTATTTCAATCTAACTTCTAATATAATGATAATAAGTTCACACCGTTTATGTATTGGTCGGATAATCAGTAAAATAATTTTTTTTGAACAATTTCTACCTGGTTGTGTTGGAAAGGTTAAAATTTGAAACTAATCAAATTGAATCCACTTAAATATTATAAATGAATTCTCAATCTAACTTAATCTTGATATAAATCAATTATGTGTCGGTCAGTTAATTAGTAAGATAAAACTTTTTGACCTTAATGCTTAAAGATCCTGAAATGATTTTGTTATGAAGTTATATGAATTGCAATTGAATTAATAAATCACAAATTTAGAGTTTAATCTAACTCGTATAATTAAATACTTAAATAGTGATAATCACGTGTATGAAATTCAAGTGCTAATATTAGTAACATTTCTCCTATTCTTAATACATCACTCTTATTGATGAACCAAGTGTGAGGGGAAATGCTTGTAATTATAGAGCAATTAGGGTTTGTTGTCCTTTCACTTGAATGTACACTTAAGTTTAGTTTATTTAACTAAAATTGCAAATTAATGACATAAATGAACCGTGAAAGAAGAACCGACCATTTTCTCTAGTCTAAGGTTGCTTTGCTTTGTTTTCTTTTAATGGCAAAACAAAACCTACATCTCACATATACATATATCCATAGGAGGAAAATTATAGGGACTAATAGGGTCATAGCCGTTAAAAATATTAAAATAATAATAAAAATGATTTTTATCTTTAAAAATACATAATTTATTATCAACTCTCATAAATTTTTTAAAAAATAAATGATCATTTTAATAAAAATGTTGAGTTCAGTATTGACTCGTTGACTATTTCGTTAGGTTTTTTTTAATCCTAAAACAAGAAAGAAGTTAAACTAATAGCCATTCCTAACAACAAATATGTTTTTACCATGTTTCAATAAAAGTTGACTGCAAATCAATCAAATTTTTTTTATTTTATTTTATCATTTATCATTATTATTATTTTGCTAAGAAATGTGTGGTAGAGTAAAAAGATTTAGTGGGCTTAAAAGGCTACCCTCTCCTACTATAAATCATCCCCCAATGCTTTCACTTCTCATTCATGTTCCACTCCTCTTCCTCATCACACACCAAATATACTTGTGCTTTTGTTTTTATTATTCTCACAAAACTCCAAAGAAGTGAGGAAAACAGGGGTTTTGGTTCTTCCATTTAAGATCCTCTGTTTTTTCCCAACATTTTTGTTGTGGATAAAAAAAAATGTCGTCAAGTGTCTGTCAAGGGTTGCAATCATGCCTGGAGATACGGCATATCGAAACACATCTTCTGCGCCTGAAACTGGCTCCGCCGAAAACGAATTTCCCGGCCTCCTCCATTGCTCCTGCAGACGGCAGCATCACCTCTAATAGCAACGCCATTGACGACTGCAAGCCGATAGGCAATCGGAATGTCAACGCGGGCGGCTGGAGTTTTCTCCAGTCGCTCGCCGCCGATGATTGTAGCTCTACAAAAAACGAGAAAGTTTACGTTCACCCCCTCGTTAAGCGTTCGACTTCTACGCTGAGCGAACGAAGTCTCGAAATGTGCACCGAGAGCTTAGGCAGCGAAACTGGAAGCGAAGTCAGCGACACCATCGACGACATTTCTTTTCTTTCATTAGAAAACGGGGTTTACAATTCGAAACCGAGAGACGGCTCGGCGACGGAAAAAAACCAGCCGTGTCAACAGCTTTCCGCCCCCGTTGACATCCATCAGCGGCTCCAGCGGTGTCAAAGTCGTCAAGTCTCACAGAGAAGGCGGCCGTTTAGTTCTTGAAGCCGTCACCATCCCTCCTCGCAACACCTACTTCCATACAGAAAGAAGCGAAGGTAGGCTTAGGCTTTCCCTTTTCAAGGACGCCGATGCCACCGCGATCGTCGACGGCGAAGAGGAAGACCGAGAGGAGGCCGTGGAAAAACACGGCGGAGACGGTGAAGTAGTGAAAGGGAAAGCTAGAGATGAAAAAAGGGTGAAGATATGGAAGGAGATAGTGGGAGTGTGGTGGCTGAAACCCAAAACGGAGGTGAAGAAAGTGGGCGGAGGCACAAAGGGTTGTTTAATCGGCAGCCATTGTTGGTGGGGTGATTACTTAAAAGCTAAAACTTGGAAGATTTCTCTCAACCCTACTGCAGAGAATTACTACTATTATTTTATCCCCTAATTTCCCAAATTTTCTATGATTATTATAATTATTATTATGATTAATTTTCTGATTTTTAGTTATATATATATAATATATATGTCATAAAGTTAGAGATTACCTAAAATATGCTTATATGGTAGTTATTGTCGTTATGGGACCAGACCATGTCACGTACTTTACTCCCTTTTCTCCCCTGCTGCAGTCTCCTGTTTCTATTTTATTATTATTATTATTATTATTATCTAATTTCTTTAGTTTAATTACTTGCATTTTATGATCAATTAATGCTTCCTTTAATCAGGGTTTACAAAACAAATGGATTCAATTAAACATTCCGACATCAATTAAAGATCGCCTCAATTTTCCGACCACCTAGTATATAGCGAATTGAACTATCCATTAATGAAGGGTTCCTCTATGATTTATGTTCATCGCTTTCGTAGGTTTGATTTTCGTTCGACCATCATTGAAGAAAAAGATAAAAGATTTAAGTTCCTACGGAATAGTCAAAAAAACTATATTCATATCTTTAAACTAATAGGAGTGAATTATGCATTCATATTTAAATATAAAATAGATTAATGTTGCACTACAACGGTCATGGTGTTGGTGGTCATCTCTGATAGACATTGTTAAAATGGTTCGTAATTCAATCATTTACTCAGACAAAACATTATAGTGCTCGACTGCCTTGTGTTGGTTGGTATTCATCGCCAATTTCCCTTTATTGCTTGGTAGTAGGATGGGTGAACGTTAGATGTGTTTAGTTTGATTGTTGAGGGGGTGGTTGATGCGTCCTTTGATCCGTTGAAGTGCCTTTTTTAATAGGTGTTTTGCAAACACTCAAGTGTTACTGTTCTTTATGAGGCTATACTTTTTTATTTAGGGTGGTGGACTTTATGGTTGGTGTTTGTCATCGTCAAGGGTTGGAGAAATTTTGTTTTTTTAGGTGTTTGTTCTTTTTGTATCTTCTATTACTATTATGCACTCTTTTATCCCTTTTAACGTGGAGAGGTTTTTTAACGAGGCATATAGTAGTCATATATGCTCCTTTTCACCAATAAAAATCATACATTGCTGAGCAAAAAAAATATAAAATAGAATAAATATCTTTATTCAGAGTTTAGATTATGTCACATTCTCAAATTATATTTTGATGTGTTTGTATTTTTTTAAACAATTTTTACATAGGGGAGAGGGAAGGGACCCACAACTTAGGAGCTATAAGAGAGTGTTAACTGAAAAATCTAACTACTTAAGGTTGTTGACCATTTTCAAATTATAACAAACATTTCAAAATTTTAATTTAATAAATATAATACAAGGATATATGTCGTAATTTAAAATTTTAAAATGTTTGTAGATAGACACATTTATTATCTGAATATACATTTTTTATATGGATAATAAATTCAACTATTCAAATCCGACTCCGAGTTACAAAATAAAAAAATTGTTTGCTTCTAAGGGGATATTTCACATATTGTTTAAGATTTTAAATTCAAGTTTTTATGAATTCGGGTATATGAAAATAATAAATTTTAATTCATATTTGGATAATAATACTTGGATAATTTACAAATAATTAAAAAAATTAGTGATATATGAGATATTGTTATTTATACACGATCAAAATGCGGAAAAAATAGAAGGGTGGTCAATTTATTATAGTGTTAAAGTGGGAGAATTCAAGTTTGGGGGTACACCATTGTACGAACGCTAAGTAACTGTCATGTTTCCAACCCCACAAAAGCGACGGCCGGCCAACATGAACATCCTCATTATCATATCCATTTGCCTTCCATTGTTATCTCTTCGTTATATTAGATTGTGGTTGCGGTCGAATCGTAGAAGTTATAAACGTTATCTCATAATTTTTCTCTAAAAAATAATTATAATTTTAAATGTGATTGCGATTTACGGTATTACAATAACATTCAAAACTATTATAATTTTAAATGTAATTTAATACTATACTACTCGCCCAGTTGATTCAACACTTCCTTCCAACCCATTTGAATAGTCAGCCTCATGTTTCTTCTTCTTCTCCTCCTTTTTCTTATTTCCCATGTCATGTGACTGACAATATTTTCTGTATTTGTACCGAAGACGAAAGGTCGTGGAAAAAAGTTGAAAAACATATCAATCTTGAATTTCTTAAAAGAGGAGAGGAGGGCAGTGTACCATCGTGGACAGGGCCGGATATAAAGGGAAGCACCTGAGCTATCAATTAGAACCTCTAACTAGCCTAGGTTCCCCGATTAATCTAGGCTCCTTAAAATTTAATTATTTATATTTTTTATTTTTTATTTGTAAAATAAATAAATTAATTTAATAGTAAAAAATAATTATCTCTTATATTAATTAATCTAACAATAGAAATAATGTGTTTGAAATATTAAATTAGTTGTTTAATGTAATGAGATGAATAAAAATTTTATGTCCCTTTTCGGTCCATTTCTATGTCCAAAAATTAAATTCTAAGCTCCAACCTTAATTTTTAAATATTAAATTCTAAACTTTGCACTCAATACCTTAAACCCTAATATTAAATCATAACCCTAAACTCTAAACCTAATTTTTTAATGTTGGGACATAAATATGGGCAGATGATTTCTATTCGTAATAAGACATGTTTTCGTTATATAAGGGTCTATTTTTAGTTTTCGCTCTAAGGCTTCAAAAATTTTCTAAGACATTAAGCTTGCCCTTAAGGGCTAAGGGCATGCACTTTTTTTTCTTCTACTTTTATGTGGGTTTTTCCTTTAGAGGGGGTATACATTTGCATATGCATTATATTCATCGTGTCTTAAAGCATCAACATGCTTTGAGAAATAGCCTTGGGGGATGGACTTTCCTTTCTCTCACCATATCACCCCCATCAGTAACCAAAATCTTTAGGCAATCACCATGTCTCCATGTCTTGTTTCTTTTTACTGTCATGTAGGGGAGGAAATATCATATAATTTCACCCAACAAAGATTTGCTTATTTGATATAAAGTCGTTTCCTTTATCAGGTTCAGTATGATATTGTTTGTGAAAAGCGCGGTAAAAAATAGTTTGATTTAAAATTTAAATGTTTGATATTGTTGTTAAAAGTTCCATTTTTGAAAGAAAAAAATAACTGTGATTCGAAAATCTATACATCTTACATTGTTTTTTTATCCAAAAGTACTTTTGAGTTCAAAACATTTTTGAAAAACAATGCAGAACAAAACCTTAATTAACGTAGGTAGGAGTAGGATGGAATTTTGATTTTTTTGGTCATTTACTTTTTTCTTTTTCACCAAAACATGAATGGTGCAGCTCCCGGAGATTACTCGACATGCAAAATGGAGAAAAACAAATATAGTAACTACATTCCAAGATTCTTTGTTCAATTGATTCATAGGGAAGTTTGATAAGCTTTGCAATATTCAGAAATGATTTCTCATTCCATGCATGAAGAGGAAAACCTTGGATTCATGTTTGTTTTTTTAGGGCGAGTTTGGAATTTGGATGGTATTCCACTAGTCACAGTGACACGATCCATTCCTCCCAAAACTTTTGGAAGATAAAGCTACTTCTACCACTAGGCAAGAAGGTGACATAATATATATATATATATATATAATATGGCTAATATGTGGATGTATACAGCTCGTGATAATGCAATCCACGTTAGGTTTTTGTTGGATGATTTGATATTTATTGTTGTTTCTCATCAGCATCGACACGAATTTAAGCTTGAACCCACCACTCTGGCCATGGTGAATTGGTGATGGTCTACCAAACAACAAAAATATATATGTTTCAATTATTCTTCGTTTATATGTAATTCAATCTACATGGTTGACAAGTCATATTTCTCTTTTTCTATTTTTATTGATGGTGAAAGTTAAATGATGATGACCGTCGATATTTTTGACGGTTCACGCTTTCACATTTGGACGGAGAGTCACGATCAATTATTACCGTGGAGAACAAAGGATAGAGAGATGTGGTGATTTGGTTCTGGTTGGTCAGATTTCACCTTACTTTAGTTTATATAGTTTTATTGGGGAAAGTATGATGTGCTAAGTCTATGCTTTATAAGATATGATGGATACAACAATATAACAATGGCTGTCAATTTATAGGCTTAACTGGTGGGTTAGGTTGGTTCAACGTCTGTCTTATCATGAGCGGTGTAATATTGTTGATGAGGTTACTATTGTGATGACGTTACTCTGAAGAGCTTTGATATTTCGTATTTTAGAGGATCGTCTAACGGATACCTGTTATAATATAATCAGAGAGTAATGACAAAAAATTACTAATAGATGATTTAATATACAAAGGTATATTGTGCAGGAAATAATAAAAGAGAACATAATGAGTACAACAATTTTAATGTTAAATCTATGAATTTAATAATAAAAATTCAATCATATTACTAATTAAATTTATTTATTTTATCCAAACAATAGTAAAACAAAATTCCTGAAAATAATATATATTAATAAGATAGTGAGGAATAAAATATTAATGACAAGATAAGTAACATGAGTGTAATATAGCTTAAAAATGCACTAAACAAACACACGACAATGTCCCAAGTTAATTTTTTAACCCCCAAAAAAAAAACAATGTCGTATGTTAAACAAACCCTGGACATTACAATGGTCTGCCTAAATCTCATTGTATATCCCCATTTTCCCCCACCAAACTTTGTTGTTTTCCACTCATGTCACCCACTATTCTAAATCGAGTTGCCTCAACTTCATTGCTCTCCACTTGTATCTTGATTGCAACACCTATTCTCTTACAACATATAATTATTGACATCCATGTCACCTACCTAATCCAATTGCTGTGGTTTTAGTTTCATTTGTTCAATATTTAGGTATCCTCTTAAGTCTCCCAATTCTCAACCCTACTTGGTTTTTATTAATGCTAATTTTCTAATAGTTTTAAGGTAATTACAAGGTAACATATGTTCATATTTTTTAATTATTTTGTTAACGTACGGACCTTATAAATAAAATTACTCAAGTAAAATATTCTAAAATGAATATCATGTTTTTTAAAATAATTTAAACAACAAATTTACCCAAACATATTAACTTGAAAGTTTTTCTCTGAAAAATCGATGTATATAAGGCAAAACAAACGAGAAAGGAATGTAAAGGGGCTGCAAAGCAAAGCAACGCAACGCAGGGGGCTCTTCAATCGATGGTTTGACGAGTGTGGAAATATGGATTTCTACTTTTTCAGAATATCTATGAGGGTATCTCTTTCAATACCCCACCCCATTTATTCCCTCTATCCGTCTTCGAATCATTTGATTTACATCTCTTTTTTTTGTCTTTTCTCCAAATTTATAACAGTTTTACGGATATAACTACAGGGATGGCATATACATCTGGAAGCATATTAATAAAAGGATAAGGATTGGTAGTCACCGAACTATGATGGTTTGACGAGTGTCACCAAACTATTTTTGGCAAAAAACATCACTAACGTTAATTTCCTTCTATGAGGTATCTCTTCCGTTAAAAACCCCATTTTTTCTCGTGGAATTTTATTTTATTTTTTTTTATTTTTACATGTCATTTCTTCTCTCTTTTCCCAAATTTATATTATTTTATAATATTTTTATTTAAACTAACAGGATGGATGACATGTAATACTATTAGTGGAATAAAGAGAATGAAAAATCAAGCCCCTTATGCAAAATAGAGAGATGGTGGTACGTATAAGCGCCTAATAGGATGGTGAAACATTAACGCTTTATTAGTTGAATTTCTTTATTATAATAAGGGGCTTAATTTTTCATTCCTTTTATTTCACTAAAAGCGGTGACAAGTGTCACCATCCTATTAGTTTGAATAAAAATATTATAAAATAAATATATATTCTCAAAAGGAGAGAGAAGAAATGACATGGAAAATTAAAATAAAATAAAATTTCACGTCAAAGAAATCAAGTTAAGTTTTTAGAAGAATGACCAAAATAGGAAGGAAACATAACGTTAGCGATGTTTTTTTTTAAAAAATAGTTCGGTGACCAAAATAGAAAGGAAACATAACGTTAGTGATGTTTTTGCCAAAAAAATAGTCCAGTGACCAAAATAGGAAAGAAACCATAGTTCGGTGACTACTGATGTAGTTTACCCTTTTTTAAAAAAATAGTTGATTTAAGGGTAAATTATACTGGTAACCACTGAACTTTTAGGATACTTACACTTTGATCATATAAAAAATTTTCATTATAGTCATTGAAGTTTTTGTTTTCATTACAATAAGTGTCATTAAAAAAATATTGATGTGACATGTTAAAGTTTTCTTTTCAAAAAGAATTATAATTTCTCAATTTTAATCTTCACCAAAACTAAAATTTCTATGAACGAAGATGTCGCCAATCAATCCCAATAGTTAGAAGGATTTATTTGGCCAAAAGATTAAAAAAAATACTTTGATACACAAACTTTAGTTTACCCTAGCCTCTCAACTTTAGGGCTTAAGATTTAGGTTGTGATTTAGAGTTTAGGTTGTAGGGTGTATAATTTAAGATCTATGGTTAGAATTTAGAGGTTATGGTTTAAGGTTTAGGTTTTATAGCTTAAATAAAAAAAGTTGTGTAATTTTTTTTACACAGCTTGTGTATCAAAATATAACCCCAAAGGTTAATGTAGTTTGATCTCAAACTGATCTGGCGGTTAATAATAACAAATCGAAAAGTTTTAATTTGTTGTTTCAATTGAAAGTTTTAGTCCTGATTCACCATTGCCATATCTACTTAAAACTAAATTATGTTAAACTTTCGGAAAAATAAACCTTTCCCATCGTTATAAACATGAAAAATTAGGATTCTTTTGGGGAAGAACTTGTAACAAGATTAACATCAGTAACATAATAAAAAAGAATTAAAAGTTGAGTTACTACCAATATATTTTTCCCTTGATTTAAATGAACTCGTATATACTATTCCGTGCACTGATTGATATTAGGTAGGACAGGGGTGACTCCTATAATTGTGAAGGTCAAATCACATATAATCGCTTCACTGAATCACGAGTCCTCCATGTTCCCTACCTGCTTAACAATCCATCCTTAGTTTCATAACGTTAATCCCTCCTAAGATGAAATTGTAGTCAAGATTTTCAAGGGATTAAAGCCAAAGTTGGAGCAAAAGAAATGAGGGAATGCAATGGATGTGGGGAAATGCCATGAATATGGCAGTTGAAAACTTTTTTAAACAAATATGATACCCTTACTTTTATTTCTAAATCTATAGTATTTGCTACAGTAAAAGTGAAGTCGGATTGTATTCTCACCGACTTCACTGTACATGCTATTTTTTAATTAAAAAAATATTAAAGACGGTGAGAATACAATTCAACTTCAGTATAAAATATTGTTCAAAATCCAAACATTTTTAATCCAACTTCACTTTTATTGTAAAAAATATAATATTTTTAAAAATAATTTAAGAGGTATTTTTCTGAAAAAAAATAGATACCATATTTTAGTAAAGTTGCCGAAACCCTATACAGAAAAGGGAATAGAGAAGAGAGGGGAAAAGCCTATGCGACTGGCAAATTGGCAATGAATCCATGATCTTTCTCCATAGAGAATCTTTCCCTTTCACATCAATCATCAATCGACCCTGTCTCCTTTTTTAACTGTTTTCTTTTTTTACAATCTCCTCCCAGATCTGCGTCCTTCCATATCTTCCCAAAATAACCATAGGTTAGATTTTTGGAAGGCCTATGTGATCTAATATTTGTCGTCTTCCCTTCTTTTCTACTCCCAAGCCAATCCACTTTCAAGAAAGCAACCCCCTCTCTTGTTTGCATTCTCAACTCTCAAATTGATTTCTCAGACTTTCTCACAAACTCATACACCGTCATATTATTACAAAAACAAAAAATCAGAAAAAGTCGAGCTATACCTAGAACAAGCAAATTTTGTAACTAATCACGGTGACCCAACCCGACTCAGGAGAAAGTCTTGGCATAAGTCCATTCGAAATGAGCAAGAATTCTTGCCATCCAGCCGAGGCCCAGCACCATTACCCACGTGTTCTACCATGTCTACGTGTAGCGTTCATTTCTTCATTTTGGTGTAACCATAACTAGGAACAAACACCAACGGTAACCCACATATCATGTATGTAAGAGGGAAGCAAACAAGTATCTAAGGGCTAACGGCTAAGGGGGTAAAACATTTGCTCATTCAAGAATCTAAGCCAATTAAATAGTTCATTTTGTTCGTGGGAAAGAAATATCGGTCATGGTTCACAGATCCTGTCATGACAGATAATTGGCATTCACCGTGGAAATTGATACAAAATTGCATGTAGTTTACAAATAATATATTCCAGTACACGGGGGGACAAGAAACTTTAAATGAAATTATTGTTGTCAAAAATTATTTACAGGTATCAGCTTCAAAATCCAATCAAGGATACATGTACTGACCATTTATTTGAGTTGCAAATGCAGACTAAAGCAATAGCTGTCGGTTAGACCGTCTTTCAAGTATTCTTCCTTGCAGCATAGGCGCGATAAGCTGCCAGTCCAACCACGGTGACAGCAGCCCCCACTGTAACTTAATAAGAAAACCAATTATTAACAAGCAAAGTGTAAACAACTGTATTCTTCGTTTGCGTTGGAAGGAAAGAGGTGCATTAAGAAGTGGCATAATAATATTAACCTGAAACAAACATAAGAGAGCTATTAACAAGCCGGCGGTATCGCTTCCTTTTCTTCCCTTTCTCGGTTTCAGGAATGCTCAGATGTGGGTGTTCCGCTGCACTTAGGATTCTAGACAATACATTTTTTGCATCTCTTAATTTCACACCTACAGGAATTGGCGCTTCCATTCCCAACTGCTGTGTAACCTGAAATATAGAATTTGACACCATATCTCAAATACTACCATAGTTTTGCTGGGTATGGACAGACAAAGTAGCCAATGACAAGATGTATACTCTTGTTGAGTTTTGCAGTGACATTGGAAATGGATCCAAGTCATCCTTTGCTGCAACGAGGAGGCAAGGCACTCCATAACCACTATCCTCTCCTCGCCTAGCAACATCTAGAAGCAATTCTCTTGATCTTTTCCACGAATATTCATCTGAACTGGCAATAGGAATACACTATCATGTAATATAAGAGACCATTTACCGGCATAACAACAGATCTCTACAGCCCTTTGAGGTGCTGGTTATTCTTCAATTTTCGGATACCCACAGGTTTGCACATAGAGCACAACATAGAAGCAGGCAAAAGGGGGAAGCAGGGTGAGAAATAAAGCACATTCAAAACCACTAAACTGCTAATTGACAGAGGTTTGCAGCCACTGCTCTGTAAGCGAGCTCTAGTCCTATAGCACCATGATATTTTCACCTTGCAACTTCAGAAAATAGAATATTAACTTTACCTGTCATACAAAAACACAGCTACATCACAGGCAGCCAAGCATTCCTTATTGGACAGCAATTGCTTAATTCCATCTTCTGGTATCTCTTGCAAAATAAGGGTCTTCTGAGAACCCTGCAATGTCAACAGGGTCACCAAGATTGCCACATTAAATCTGAAACTTCTCATCAGATATGAACAGTAATGTTTT
>JAGYYJ010002447.1:0-16328 GCA_019671005.1 Hibiscus mutabilis
TTAATTAAAATAATTTAACCCTAAACTTGAAACCCTAAATCCAAAACACTAAACCTAAAATCCCAAATCCATAAATACAAAACTAAAAATTCAAACGCATAAATCCTAAACCTAAAACAAAACCCCAAATCCAAAACACTAAACCTAAAACCCCAAATCCGTAAACACAAAACTAAAAATCTCAAACCCATAAACTATAAACCCTAAACCTTAAATCTAAAACACTAAAACTATAAATCATAAACCCGAAACCACTAAACCCAATCAAGTTCTCTCATCCAACTAACCTTTCGGGTGACTAGCAGACACAGAACTGAATAATACATGAGTTCATATGAATTCTTCATGAGGGGCTGGTAGAACAACGCTTCGAACTTCGAGATACATCGAGATATAGATAAAAAATGGAGATAAATCAACAATCTTATGAACCTATTAACAGCAATGATCAAAGTGTTGGGAGAAGGGAAAAAACAGTATTTCACCTTAAGATTTACAGCAAACAAGATTGAAAACATATAGAAACTTCCTTTTCCAGACTTTTAAATGCTTTCAAATGAGATGGATACATCAAACAAAAGATTGCTTATCCTTTAGTTTTTTTAAAGTAAATGATCATATTTTACAAAGGAAACTAGTAGGGATTTAATATAGCCAAATCAAGTTCAAGCTAAAGGAGCCTGAGCTCGACTTCGAATTTTGAGCTTAAACCTCCACCGGAGCTTGAACAAGCTTCACTTTTAAAGCCATAGATCGATTCTAGATAGAAATTGAACTACTCGAGCTCATTTGGTTAAGCTCATTTACTGAATAGAAAATTTGAGTCCGTTTTTCACGGTTATTTGTGCTCTAGCTTAAATTCGAATTCAAATTACAAAAATTTCAATACTAATTAAGAGAAGCTCTACCATGGTCACAAGCTATTTGAATTCAGCAATATCTTTTGGGGTTTTAGGTTTTTTGTTTTAGGTTTATGGTTGTAGTGTTTAGTGTTTTAGGTTTAGGGCTTATGGGTTTGAGGTTTAGGGTTTTGTGTTTATAGATTTGGGTTTTAGATTTAGGGTTAAATTATTTTTAATTGAAAATAGGACCAAATTGAAATAATGTGTAAATATTGAGAGTTAAATTTATTATTATTTTTTAAATTGGGACTAAATTGTTTGAAGTGAAAATATGAAGGACTAAATATGTTATTATATAAAATTTGTTAATTGTCACGCCACTTTCTTAACGTTAAGTGCTTAGTGACCAAATTAAAGTAAATCAAAAAGTTTAATAATAATACTGAAATAATTGAAAGTTTAGTTACTAAATTAAATAATTAACCAAAGTTTAGTGATCATTTATGAACTTTGCTCTAAAATAAAATTTCAAGCCCAACCCAATTTTGATTAAAACCCAATACCTAGTTCAAACCAAAAGCGAATACAAAAGATGTATAATTTGGTATTTAAATTTATTTATTTTCCTAATGTAGTATCTGTGTTTAGTTTGGTTTGGTTTTTGAATTTGTAATCTTTTAGGTATAATTGCATTTTTTGCCCTTAACATTTGCTTGTTTTTGCAATATTACCTTTACTGTTTTTTGTTCAAATGTACTCTTATTGTTTCATTTTTTTCAAATTGACCCATTTTCGACGGAAAATCTGACATTAGTCTACTAACACTCGATAAAAAATACTGATATGACATTCCGAGTATGCATAATTGTTGTCAATATTTTATACGTCAGCAAATCTTTTAATAATAATTTTAACATGTTCAAATGCCACATTACAAGTTAAAACTGTCAAAATTCAAGTTCATATTGGGAGTAAAAAAAACTACTAAGAATCATTTAAGCATTATTTAGCATCACAAACTATCTATTGATACCAACTGCAAGCATTCCATTTACGATGGCGTTTAACATAAATTCAAAAGGAGATGTATAACATTGAAATCGAAATATCCAAAAATTTGGTTCGAATCCAGAACTAGCAATTATTATGGAAAATCATGTTTGCTTCAACAGTTGGGAGAAACAACAGTCATGACATGGATGGGACTAAAAGACTAAAAGTACTTGGTAGAATTGGTACATAACTTTGAAGCTGTTTGCTTCCTAAGAGGAACGGGTGACTGCAGCATGTATAGCATCAGCAAGATGTGGGACGGTACTGGAGCTAAGACCCGCCATACTAATCCTCCTGCAAAATCAAGAGATTATTTAGCTTGTTGCAAAATAAAGAGGAACAACTTCATCATAGCTGTAAACAAGCACTCTTCATGTTGAATGAAAAAGTTTTAATGTTCACATTCATCGTACTGGCGTGTATGATCTTATTATGACTCATGCAAGAGTAATGGGAGGAGAAACTTGAATCGAAAAAGGTTCGAAGAAAAAAGAAATGGATCTGTTTACCCATCAGATGTCATGTAAATGTGGTACTCTTTGGTCATGAAGGCAACTTGATCACTGTTCAATCCTGTGAAAGTAAACATTCCAATCTGCTTGATAATGTGACTCCAGTCACCAGGGGTACCTGCAAGAAAGGAGATAGAAACATGTTTTAGTTTCTGATTTTATGGAATACACCAAAGATTCATACACAGTAAAGAATACTAAAAAGGAACACAAATTTCTTGTCAATAATATATATATATATATATAGGTCAGCAAAGCCCGAATCCCAATAACAACAGGGTTTTTGTTAATTGACATGTATAACAAATGTTGACCGACTCATACATACCAAACTTAGCTCAAGCCTACCGGTAAACAAAAACAGGGTAGAGACATGTATAGACCATTGAAAGAAAGGATTAAGCAAAACCTTTAGCAGTTAAAGCATCAAATAGTTGTTTCCGCATGCTAATAATTCGGTCTGCCATTGCTTTCAATTCAACCTTCCACTCATTATACATATCACTGCAAAATAAAATAGAATTAAAACAAATTTAAAACAAAAAACATTAAGTGAATTCACTTCATTTGAGTGATTACCTCACTCAAAGTCCAACAAGAAAATCATAGATGAAAAATTACACCCAAACAGATGAATAAATGTTTTCCTTCCCTGATTAATGTCACTTTGGCATGGAAAGTAATGAAATTCTCTATAGAATCTTAAGAATCACTTTTCTTCAATATTTAACACTAAGACAAGTCATTGCAATCAATGCATTTTCTGAAATTTTACCAATACTACTAGTTTCTCTGTCATCTGACAAGTTCTAAAATACAGGTAGTTCGGTTACACAAAAAGTTACCTACCTATTTTTCAGGATGGTGGATGCAATTGAGGCACCATGAAGTGGTGGATTGGAATACATAGGCCTAATCACAAGCTTCAACTGGCTCTCAACCCTACTTGCAACATCAGCCGCCTTACAGACCTATAAAATTATTATTGTTATTATTATTCCATAGGAATCAATGGTCATAATGAAAGAAATTTACTCAAGATTTGTAAGTCTAGCATCCTACTATGCTGAGAGCACCAACACGCTCCCCATAAAGTCCCATGTTTTTTGCGTAACTTTGAGCTATAAAGCATTCCCCACCATCTGCAACAAACATGCGGACAGGTTGTGCATCTGCATCTAAGCTACCACTTGCAAATCCCTGGATGTCAAAATTCAGGTGTTTGTAAAATAACCATTCTATAACCTCTGAAAACTATAAGATTAACATCTATGGAATACACTAAATACAAACACCATTCTATAACCTCTGAAAACTATAAGATTAACATCTATGGAATACACTAAACAGCATTCTAACATTATCACACCCCACACACAGCTTTAACCATAAGTTTATAACATCGGACAATTACCTGGTAAGCACTGTCAAAGAAAGGCAATAGCCCTTTGGATCTTATCAACTGTCGGATCTGCTCCCATTGTTCAACAGTTGGATCAACACCTGTTGGGTTATGAGCACAGGCATGAAGAAGCACTATAGCTCCAGCTGGTGCAGCGCCAAGATCTTCTAGCAAGCCTGTTTCCCAAAATTTTGCCATTACTTTTATTAGTATATCAAAACAAAGATTTTCGCTCCAAATATCATAGAAAGCCTTGGTAAAGGAATTTGAAACCAAAAGCAGGGAATAAAATGGCAACCACATATTTTTGCAGGAAGCTATATGGAGAGTACTTAAGCCTAGATCATCTATCGTATAAGCATGTTTTCATCCTCAATGCACCAAAAAAAAAAGGCAATGACTATTGAAAAATGTAATAAATGAAGACATCAATTGTCTCTCCAAGAATTTGTTAATCTAATTAACTTATTAGCAGCATCAACTCATTCACGGCATGGCCAACTGATAGAACCATTAACTCAGACCTTGGAAATTAAGCCCACGGGTTGTTGGATCATAGTAGCTATAAGTCTTCACAGACAACCCTGCCATCGTGAAAACTTTCAAATGGTTTCCCCATGATGGCTGTGGAATGTAAATAGTACGCTGGCAAACAAAAGATGGGCAAAATAAACATTACTTTTTTTTCTCTTCAAGGAGTAACAACTTACTGAAATACAAATTAAAAAACAGAAAAAGAATGTGCACTTTACTTCGTTATAATGCTTTGCTAAAAACTCAGCTCCGACCCTCAGGGAACCGGTACCAGACAAGCACTGAGCAGTAGCCACTCTGTTCTCTTGAATAGCAGGACTACTCCAAAGCAAGCAAACAAAAAACATCCAATAAGTTATCAAGAGAATACAATAGAAATGGGCCACTACACTAAAATATAAAATGTTTCAATTGACTGTTTTTTAAAAGCACTTCCATTTTTTCTTTAATTATTTTCCTGTTTCTTCCTTCCTTTACCTGTCATCACCAAGAATGAGCTTAGCACTCAATTTATTGAACTCTGCAAGACCAAGAATAGGAAGATACTCCTTGACTCTCGACCTGAAAACACATAAACCATGATCAACAAATTCACAAAAGGCATGAAAAACAGAATGGTTTGAACAACTTACTGGTCATTAACAAGAAGCTGTTCTGCTTTCCGAACAACATTTAGAACCAGAGGTTTTCCTTCCTGTTAGGCACAAACAGATCAACTGAATCAACATCAAGAAGAAGAAGATAGATTAATTTTATTAATTATTATCAAAATGATTTTTGACGAGGGAGAAGAAAATTTATAATACCTCAGTCCTGTAAGCACCAACGCCCAAATTCAACTTGACCGGGCTTTGATCCTTGTTATAAGCAACTGTAACCTATTTATTCAAATAAAAATATTCAGAATAATAAAAAAATGAATGAAACACCAATCAATCAAACGAATCCTCGTCTATTTGTTTTCTAAATGAAAAAAAAAAAACGAAACTAAAATGAAACTGCAAACATTCAAAAAGCATCTGTAACCTATTTGTTCAAATAAAAATTCGGAATAATAAAAAAAAGGAATGAAACATCAATCAATCAAACAAAGCTTCGTCTATTTGTTTTCTAAATGAAAAAAAAAACGAATCTAAAATGAAACTGAAAATCTTCAAAATCACAGCAGCATGCAAATAAAAAAGGGGGGAAAAGGAATTCATAAGTTACATTTAACCATACAGTTAATGATTCCTCTCGATCGGACACGAAATGATCCGATCAACGAAAAGGATTGAATCAAACTTAAATAAAGTATATCGCTATTATAATTCACGAACAAATCAAACAAAGAGATGACGAGTTACCCCGAGAATGGGATCTTCGGGAGCTTGAACAATGGCGGCAAACACTGAATCCATTGCTTTCGAAGAGAAACGTCGAAGATTTCTTCTCTCTTTGCTGAGGTTTAAAAGTAAGATGGAGAATGGGCAGAGAATCAGAGAAGGGGGATTAAAATGGATGTTTCAGATTCCTTTTTATAAGCTGAGACAATTGGTTGGTTTGTTGAAGCAGCGGGCGGTCTTAAACACCGTGAACTGTGGGCGTTTTTGCTTTTCCCAAGTGCTTTTCACTGTTTACGACGGTTTTTTGGATTATTCTTCGGTAACCCTTTTTCCTTTATTTATTTATTTTTATTTAAAACACCGATATCATACACATTAACTAATTCGAATTAGATTTTATAAAATTAAAATAAAGATAATTTTTTTAACTCAATTTTTTTTATTTACACTATCAAAATCTGAACTTTTAAACTTGTTTAAATGACCTAACTCCTTATTCGCTAGATGAACTAATTGTTAGTATTTTTTATTTATTTTGACATGTTTTAGTCGGTCCAAAAAATGCTGACGCGGCGAAAGGCTTGCAGTCTGACGTGGATACGTGGGGTCCCATTCATAACAAGTAGCGGTCATGCGCCACTAGTAGTAACTGAAAACTGAATTTAGACTTTTTTCGGTATAATTAATAAAATAATAAATAGTTTGGTGGTATAAGTCGCTTTAAGTTTAATATTATTTTTTTAGAGTTTACAAAAAATGAGTTAGTGAGTTGAAAAAATAAATAAATGCTTAATATCATAGATCGGTCCCAATAAATCTATGATTATTTGTTATATAGATTTTTATAATTACATTTTTTAAATTATTTTATTTAAATTCTGAGTAAAACAATCGAGGGGACTATTAAAACCCAAACCATGCACAACTAGATCTACAACTATTAACCATGGTTTTTGCACTAATAGCGTCTAAACTCTAAAGTAATGAGCTTGTGAAGTTTAGGATTGTTTTTAAAAGACATTTTTAAAAATTGCAAAAGAAAAATTATTTAAATTCTAAAACATCTCCCAGTGTTCGATCTTAATTCCATCGTAACTTTAATTTAACATGGCATGAGTCATATGTCACGAGACTTAAGAGTCATGAATGTAACGAGCTCTAGATGAGTCATGAATAACCATTGGGAACACATCATGAATCATGATCATACATGCATGGCTTCTCCACTAGTCCCGGAAAGAGCGTCGAGCCTCGAAGCTTCGAAATGGCCTCATGTTAGTTAGACTAACTCAACCATGAAAGAGCTTCGAGCCTCTGAGCTTCGAAATGGCCTGTCTAGGCTTGGGATTGCGGAGTTGAACTGTTGGGATAAATGTTACCTGTTTGGCTGCTGATTGTTATCATAATGCCGCGACATAATACATTGTTTGCCTGCCACCATATACTTATCCACCTGAGTTATCAAGATTGCAAACAAATGATAGCGGAGATCGAAGGCATTTTAACAGATATAACCAGCAAAACCTACTGTTTCCATAATGGATGAACTGATTTCTTTCATAAAAATAGATTTTCAATGTACACAAGACCGCCAATTTCAGAAATGGAATCACATACCCAAATTTCCTTTTTCATATATTGACCAGAAATTGTGATAAACTGTGCAATTAGGGGCAAAAACAAAGTGATACCAGAGAAGTTGTTTCTAAACTCTATGTAATGCTTTCTTTCATGGACAGTTGCATCTAATTGCCATCCATTAACAAGTCAGTCCGACGGTAGTGCAAACAGTTAAAATCCACTCAAACGGGCAAAACTCAATTCACTAAGAATGAATCAACCAAATTCTCAAACACATAGTCAGGAAAGAATAAGAAAATCCACCTAAACTTGCAGTTAAAAATAAAATTCAATGCAGCATTCAATTCTATGCCTTCGCTGAAATCAATAAGCTGCATAAAAAAGATCCTTTTAAAGTAGCAGAATGACCAAAGCCAATGATACTACAGAGGAGATGCTGAGATGCGAGTGTGAAAGACTATAATAGCATGCGAATGTGAACATGATCTTCACCAATCAGCAATACCGATTTCATTGAAAAAAAGGAATCACTGTCAAGTGAAAAGCAGTGAATGCAATGAACAAATGGTGAGTAAACTAAAAGTTAGCATGATATGGAGATCATATGCGAAATGTCATGGCTGCAAATGGACTGCTTAGCTTTACTACAGTTCCGATATATGCCGGCATCCATTTCACTTTCACGTTCTAACTTTCAGATTATCTGAAAAAACCATGAGGAAATAGTCTGTAAAATATGTGATGAGGAGCTTACAAAAGGTAACAGAAAATGGCAAAACTTAAAAAAAAAAATGTTAACCTCTAGTTGTAACGAGTAAATGAATAACCTTCACCATGATCATATAAAAGTTCAACTACATCGAGAGACTTTCGGGGAGAAAATAAAAAGTATAAGAGAAGGAACCAAACCCGAAGCATAAATCAATCTCAACTGCTACGAGTGTTCCTTAAAGATACCAGGTGAACTATAAAATCTTGTGCCTCTAAAATCAGGGGAAAAGAAAAAGGAAATTGCAACATGAACCCTATCCATTCTCTTCATCAGGGGAAAAAATGAAAAAAACAATCAACTCATAGCAAAAGGATGCTTTCATGTCATAAAGGCATTGAGATACCTGCAATTCAAAAATTGGGAAGATCAATACCGATAACGGAATTCATGACGGAACGCTTCGATATACATCAACAATACGGTAACCAAAATCAAAGCCCAAATTCAGATAGAACACATAAGTGCCTCACGTTTAATCTTCAAAGTTTCTTCTTGTTTAAAATTATAGTAGCAAAAGGTGCAGCAGAAACCTTCAATTTCAATGTTTCAATGTCTTATATAGAATGCAAGAGAGTAATTGTTTTATCAACAAAAAGTATCAATCAGAGAAATCCAATAAGAAGATTACACATTAAAAGAAGCAAATTGAAAGAAATTAAAATAAGTTAACAAACCTTGAGGAACTAAACTCCAAGTCTGAGACTCCGAAGCCAAGCTCGATATCAATCGCGCCGAAGCTATAGCACTGTGAAGAGGCACCATCGGCAACGTACTACTCAGCTCCAAAGGTAACCTTATTTATTTGAAAATAATAATAAGATACAAATTCTAATCGTTCAAAATCGAAGATTCAAGCAAAAAAAAAAAAACTGAACTAAAGATTAAAATCTCACCTTGAGATGCGAGAAAGGCGAGTAGCTGAACAATGAGAATAGGATTGGAGAGAAGTGAGTGAAGTCTTGTTGAGCTGCAGAGTTGGAGACTGTAACCGAGATGATAACCTAGAGATTGCCTTCCAAGAAGAAGACGCCATTTTCTTAAGCTTGATTTTGGTTAGACACTGTGTCTTCGCTCGATTTCCTTTTTCCAGAAAGTGTGTCTATTAACGGATTGTGGCGGAAAATGGAAACGAGTTGGGTAGTTACATGGTTTTTTGTTGTTTTATTTAAAAATAAAATAATGTAAAAATATGAAAATATCGTTACAATAATAATAATTATTATTATTTATATGAAATGGTACTTTGAACATTTTTTAACTAAATAGGCACTCGGTTGAGTAATACATGAATGTACATAAACATTTAATTAGGTTCTATTATTAATCTTTATACTGTATGTAAATTGTAGATTTAATTCATGTAATTTAATTTTAATATTTAGTCAATTTTAGTCCTTTTGTTTTTAAAAATTTGACATTTTGGTCTTGACCTAAATAATGGTTATTAGATTTGTTCAATCAAGTTGATTGTTTTTTAGTATTCGTAATCCAATTATATTATCTGAAACTTCAAATCTATGAAGTGCATGAACTTTCACCTAATTCGTTAATGTAACGGAGTAAAAATACATAAATCAAATAAGAATGTAGAAAACCGATTAAATTAAAATATGTAGACTAAATTTATAATTTATACATAATACAAAGACTAATGATCAAAATTCAATTTAAAACAAATGCAGAAACTTTAAAACAATTATAAATACTATATTTTATGTATGTTATCACTCAACCTATACTATTAATATCCAAATCTAAAATTTAACATTCATAATTTCAAAATGCTACATATAAAGAACATCGAAATTAGTCTTTATACCGCTAAAAGTTTCCACTAGCATTTCTTGTAGAATTTGACTTTTCTATAGAGTACAAGCCAGAGAAAGTGAATACCGTTATAGATGTCTTAAGTCGAAGGTACAAGATGAAGTTCGTTAGCCTACCGAAGGGACAACTGTTAGGGCGCATCAAGAAAGGATTGTCACACGACCCAACAGCCAAAATGCTGATCGAGTATGCAAAGAAGGGAAAATCAGAAAATTTTGGCTTGAGGGGACTTGCTTTACGCCCGAGGACACCGCCTCTACTGCCTCAATTTGGAGAGTTGCGCAAGGAGTGTCATGAGTAAATCATTCTCAATAAGAAAAGGTCTTGTTTTGGCTTAGAGCATCACATATCGATGGAGTTGCATTAAAGTTGATTACGCTCTTATTATTTTTTTGTTGCCCTTTCGATTTTTAGAGTTTCGCTATGATTAATTCGTACCTATTCGCATCGCACACATAGTTTTGATGGGTGCATCTTTCAATAAGAATTTTTTATATATACAACGCCTCGAACTCAGGACCAAGATAATTATCACTTGGATCAACCCGTTGGTAATTAAGCTATTATTATTAATACAATTCAGTGGAGGAGAGTGTCACGGACCGTGAGCCCATGACCGAGGTTGCTGCAATCCAAGCTGCCCTCATCCACAAGATCTTGGGCCTATCAAACCCACCAAACCTGGCCCTATCCTTGGAGAATGCTAGAGGACCCATTCAAGCCACATATGGAAAGGAAGACCATTCCATGGAATATTCCCACCTAATCCCATGATTCATGGGATGTGTCTCCACACTTATGGCATGTATCAATTTACTTGATGTACTTTCCATGTATAGCTTGATTAGGTTTGATCTCATCCATTGATTAGAATCATTGTAAGCCGTTGGATGTATTGGGGCCCAACTATAATAGAGGCTCTCCCCACCTCATTTCTCATCTTATCTCATCTCATCTCAAAGTAATACAAATCAGAAGTATTCACTCACTTTCTCTTGCTAGTTGTCTTTTTGCCTTTATTAGTTTTCGCAAGCTGCAAAATATTCTAGCTTTGCGAAGAGGCTGACTTAGCCGATTTCGACTGAAGCAATCGTCTAAGGCCGCACGGTTTTGCTAGTCCGAGTCTAGCCCCGTGACAGTTGGTATCAGTGCCAGTGTTTCAAGCAACTCATCCGAGATGGCACCCATTGACAGCGAGAACGTTGAGGTAGCTAAGACCCAACGTGAGACCAGGGCCACGAAGGCGAAAAGGGCAAACTCGAGGGACAGGTTAACGACGCTTGAAGACAAGGTCGAATGCCTCGAGGACATCACGAGGGAAGCTGATGAGATGCTCGATATTGTGGACACTCGCCTTGACGAGCTGAAGAGCAAGGGGGACAAAGTCAAGGAAGACATCAACCTTGCCATCAACGAGGCGATGATGAACATCGACAAGAAAGGGGATGCTTTTCAAGTTGCGCTTGCTGCTCTACGGGAAGAGATGCAAGCCAAGATCAAGAAGCTCGAGACGAAGCTCGATATGTGCAAAGCTGCCTTCACCCATGGTGCAGGGACTAAGGAACCCTGGAGTCGTATTGATATCCCGAAACCCAAGGAGTTCAAGGGTGACAGGAACGCCCAAGAAGTGGAGAACTTCTTATGGGGCATGGAGCGGTATTTTTGAGCCATGGGCATCAAAGAGGAGTCTAAAAAGGTAACCGCCGCTTCCAATTATCTTATTGATGTCGCTCTTCTGTGGTGGCGACGCAGGTGCTCTGAAGAGAAAAAAAGAGGCACCACAATTGAAACTTGGGAAGAGTTTCAGATCGAGTTCAAGGTACAGTACTATCCAGCCAACGCGGGCATAGAAGCTCGCATTTGATTAAGGCACATCAAGAAAGAAGGTTCAATCAAAGAGTATGTCAAGGCGTTCACGGAACTCATGCTTGAGATTCTGGACCTGAGTAACTCAGATGCCTTTATCAACTTTATGGATGGGCTGCAGTGATGGGTTAGAACTGAGTTGGAGCGCCGAGGAATCACTGAGATTTCCAATGCCTTATCCGTCCCAGAGTCCTTGTTCGAGGTGGCAACAACATGAGCAATAGTAGGGGAGACAAGGAGAGACCTTCCAAGAATGCAACTGAGAAGCATTCTGGTGGCAACAACAGGCCAAATGATCGGTCCCAGAAAACCAACAAGTCCTATGAGAAGAAGGACGAAGGGTCTATGAAGTGCTACAGTTGTGGGGGACCGCACATCCAGCAGAATTGCCCCGAGAAAAACAAGGTTTACGTCATCAAGGGAGATGGGCAGACCGAAGGTGAGACCGTCAAACTCAGCTAGATTATGAGCTCTATCCAAGTCAAGAAGGGCCATAAGCAGAAGAGGCTGATGCTCGTTGACATCACCATCGAAGGCAACAAGTTGAATACACTAGTGGACACATGTGCCTCAGAACTATTCATGTTCGACGAAGCTGCCAAGCGACTTGGCCTTCCGGTAGAGAAGACAAGTGGGTGGATCAAGACTGTCAATTCCAAGGAAGCACCGATTGTGGGGGTAACAAGAGGGGCCAAGCTTGAGATCTGTAGTTGGTCTAGTAAGGAATCCATCAAGATAATACCACTTGATGATTTTGATTGTGTGTTGGGCTTAGATTTCCTTGACCGGATTAATGCGCTGGTTGTCCCATTTGCTTATTGTCTATGCATACTTGACCCGCGACACCAATGTATAGTACCCGTAAGCCGAGAGGTAGGAGTTGGGGCCAAGATGATCTCCGCCATCCAGTTTGCCAAAGCAGTTGTGCGCAAGAAGGATACAACCTATTTGGCTACCTTGAAATATGACGAGCCAATGATACCATCCGAAGTCCCTAAGGAGGTGGGATAGATTTTGGATGAGTTTCAAGACACGATGCCTTTCGAGTTGCTAAAGAAGTTACCACCCAAGAGAGAGGTGGATCACAAGATCGAGTTAGTCTCCAATATGAAGCCGCCAGCTAAGGCTCCGTACTGAATGGCTCCACCAGAGTTGGAGGAGTTGCAGAGACAACTGAATGAGCTTTTGGATGCTGGGTTCATTAGACCATCCAAGACGCCTTATGGTGCACCTGTTCTGTTCCAGAAGAAGCATGATGGCTCTCTTCGCATGTGCATCGACTACCGGGCTTTGAACAAGCTCACGGTGAAGAACAAGTACTTGATCCCCCTCATTGCAGATTTATTCGATCGGCTTGGGAGTGCAAGGTGGTTCACCAAGATGGATCTTCGATCGGGGTACTACCAAAGACAGCATGTGTGACCCGCTATGGCTCTTATGAGTTCCTTGTCATGCCCTTCGGCCTCACCAACGCTCCGGCCACATTCTGTACCCTCATGAACAAGGTATTACATCCATTTTTGGATCGCTTTGTAATTGTTTACCTTGATGACATTGTGGTGTATAGCAATACTTTGGAGGAGTATGTGGAGCACTTGAGACAGGTTTTCCATGTTCTCCGAGAGAATGAGCTGTTTGTCAAGCGGAAGAAGTGCTCATTCCCCAGAAAAAAATGTCATTCCTAGGCCACATCAATAGAGGTAGCCAGATCCGGATAGACAGGGACAAGATACGAGCCATTGATGAGTGAGATTCGCCAACCAAGGTGACCGAGTTGAGATCGTTCCTCGGGTTAGCCAACTACTACCGGCGTTTCGTCAAAGGCTACTCCAAGATCGCCACCCCGTTGACCGAGTTGCTGAAGAAGGACAAGGAGTAGGAGTGGAGTCATGAGTGTCAGAGTGCTTTTGAGAAACTCAAGGAAGCCATGGTGAGCGAGCCTGTGTTGAAGTTACCTGAACATTCCAAGCCGTTCGAGGTACATATCGATGCCCGGTTACTTTCGATAGTCGAAAACTCAATGAGACAGAAAGACGGTACACAGTTTAAGAGAAGGAGATGACCGCGGTGGTGCACTATTTGTGGATTTGGAGACATTACTTGTTTGGTTCGAGATTTTAGGTATTTACCGACAATGTTGCCAACAGTTATTTTCTAACCCAAAAGAAACTGTCTCCCAAACAGGCTCGATGGCGAATGTTCTTAGCCAAGTTTGACTTTGCCATGGCGTACAAGCCGGGGAAGGCCAACTTGGTGACTGATGCACTAAGTCGGAGGTACAATATGAAGTTCATCAGTAAGCCCGAAGGACCGTTGTTATCACGCATCAAGGAGGGATTGTCTCATGATCCGATAGCCCAGTCTTTGATCGATTATGCCAATGAGGGCAAGTTCATAATGTTCTGGCTCGAGAGGGACCTTTTGTACACTCGAGGCCGCTGCCTCTATGTCCCACCGTTTATGAAGTTACGAAGGGAGCTCATGAAGGAATGACATGATTCCAAGTAAGCTGACCATCCAGGGGTGCATCGTACGATGGTATTGTTAGCGGATCGATACTATTGGCCACACATGGGGAGTGATGTCGAAGCCTATGTGAAGACTTGTCTCATTTGCCAACAAGACAAGGTCGAGGCCAAGAAGCCAGCAGGATTGTTACAACCATTGCAAATCCCAGAGAGACCATGGGAGAGCGTATCCATGGACTTTATAGTAGGTTTACCGAATACTGATGAGTTTGCCAGTATTGTTGTCGTTGTTGACAAGTTCTCGAAGTATGCCACTTTCATTCCTACCAGCAATGAGTACCCAGCTGAGGAAGCTGCCAGACTTTTCCTCAAGCACGTGGTGAAGTATTGGGGGTGCCACAGACCATTGTGAGTGATCGAGACCCCCGCTTCACGGGCAGATTTTGGATCGAGCTGTTCAAGCTGATGGGAGCATACTTAAACATGTCCACGAGTGTTCATCCATAAACCGATGGGCAAACCGAACGAGTGAATGCTTTGCTAGAGATTTATCTCAGGCACTATGCAAGTGCGACTCAGCGTGACTGGCCGAAGCTGCTAGACGTGGCTCAATTTTCCTATAACTTGCAACGGACGGAGGCTACCAACCAAAGTTCTTTTGAGATTGTGATGGGACAACATCCACTCACACCCAACACTGTTGTGCGCGATTATGAGGGGCCAAATCTAGCAACATACCACGTTGCCAAAGCGTGGCAAGAGCACCACGGCCTAGCCCGAGCTTGCTTACACAAGGCTAGGAAGCGGACCAAGAAGTGGGCTGATCGTAGGCGCAGGGACGAGGAGTTTCAAGTTGGTAACCTAGTCCTTGCCAAGCTACACTTAGTGTTGAGGAAACCCGAAGTGCACAAGGTACTTGTGCGACGGTACGAGAGACCATTCAAGACTATCAAGCGAGTAGGTGTTGTGGCCTATAAACTGGAGTTACCGCCAAAGCTTCGAGTTCACTCAATTTTCCATGTGAGCATGCTCAAACCGTTTTATTCGGATGTTGAGGATCTTGATCGAGGCAAGTCACACCGAGCACCGATAAGAGTGAAGGTCTCCTATGAGAAGGAGGTACGAGAGATCCAGGCGGACCGAGCACCAAAAATTTGTAATATTCTTGGAGTTCTATGTTTTCCATGAATAGTTGCTTCTTCTTCTTCTTCTTCAGGTGCCAAACATTACTGACCTAGGTCTCAAACCGATGCATGTAAAGAAAGTTGGTATCATTGGTGGAGGCATAATGGGCTCGGGAATTGCTACATCTCTTATCCTCAGCAACATAACTGTTTTTCTCAAGGAAATCAACTCTGAATACCTTCTACAAGGAATGAAATCAGTAGAAGGTGGTGATTCCGTTTTATACATTATTTGGTCTTTTATGAATAATAATGTTTTAAAGAAATGATTCTATTTCAATTTTAATATTTACAAAAGGTTTGTTGGAGGGTTGAAATACTGAAATATGGTATTATGACTTGAATTTCCCATAATTTTTTCATACATTTGTAGAATCGTACCTCATACATATGCATATGTCCAAAAATGTGTCAAAGACAAGTGTTACATGTGTTTTTTCTTTTTTGGTGGCAGCAAATATTGAAGGCTTAGTAACTAGAGGAAAAGTGACACGCGATATGGCAAGAAAAGCCCTTCTTATGCTCAAAGGAGTTTCCAACTATTCAGAATTTAAGGAACTGGATATGGTCATAGAGGTGGGGTGTTTTGTCATCAAGTTGTTTAAATTTACCACCTCGAAATCTTGGTTGTTTTCGTCTCTACTGGTAAATTGGTGTATCAGAAGATATCTCAAGTTGGTCTAACAGAAGTTTCCTATGTTGTTCTGGCTCTTCATTTAACCTGAAGTATCTATATCTGACACTCATATCCAATGCATATTTGGTCGGGGATATGTCAATATGACCCTTCAAAAACATGTATTTGTAAAAACTTAGAAAAATTGGAAGTGCCCTTGTCAGACCAAATACTCGTTCCCAACAGTTATACTTGTGTCCGAGTAGCATAGGAATTTTCTGGTCTTACTCAGTCTATAGAAGGGGTGTAGTTCACTCCAATTTGGAACTAGGTATTTGCTTTCCTA
>JAGYYJ010002873.1:0-13374 GCA_019671005.1 Hibiscus mutabilis
TTCTTATTATGAACTCATTCATTCTTCTTAGAAATGTTGACCATCTTTCGCAAAGGTGTCGAACAAGCAAGTTCTTCTCATTGGGAACTTTAATCCACCTCTTGTAAAGGTGTCAAATAAGTAGCTTCTTCATATTAGAAACTTTGAAGGGTGAAATTTTCATTAGGATTTCTTCATTCTTTGTTGGGCTTAATCCCTTACTAGGAGCCTCTAGGCGAAGTTTTTCTTATTAGGAACTCGTATTCTTTTGCCGGGTTCTTCCCTATTAGGAACTCCAGAATATTTACTTCATGAGTTCTTCTTATTAGAAATCTGCAATCTTTTCTGGTGAATCCTTCTCATTAGAGAGTTTTATATTCCTTTGGTCAATAAACTCTTCTCTCACAGAGCTCACCCTTTGCTAGAAATGTTAATTACCTCCTCCTTTGGGGAAAACTAAACCTCCGCATAAAGAAATATTACCATAATGAAAATTCATCCTCAAGTAATATGAAATCTCCTACATTTGTTGAAATCTGCCTCTTCAAACGGTTTGGAGTTTTTTCTGTGATCCGCCTCTTCAAACGGGTTGATATCTTTGCAAATGTGATTGAAATCTTTTCTGATCTTTGCTGGATTTTTTTCAATCTCAAAGTTGTAAATTGAAATCTTGCTTCTTCTTTGCTGATTCTTTAAATCTCACTTGGATGATCTCTGATCTTCATTGCTTTTTCATTAAATTTTCTGCTTTTGTAGCAATGATACCTCATATCTTGAGATTTTCTTATCACATCTTGCTTTGGTTGATATTCTTGAGTTTGGTCTGAATTTCCTATTATCTCCATGCCCCGACAAAATTTGCCCCAAAATCTTGTCGTCGAACTCTTATTCCTCTTGAGCAAGTCTTGACTTCTTCATGCCCCAGATAAATTTGCCCCATAATGTGCACTCTTCTGCATGATAATGCCCCACTAATCTCTTTTTTCTGGTTTCGACACATAAAATTTGCCATTCTTTCATTATCTAAGGTGAGCAAATGCCTCAGGTCCCTGAACTTTCCTCAAATCCTTGAATTTCATATCTTTCTATTTTTTGAGATCTTTCACTCATTTTTCTCTATGCATTGTTCGACATTCCTTTTTGCTTGGAACACATGTGTCTGGGTCTATTCCTCCAATTCCGAAGTAGTAAGTTGAAATCTTTTCTCGTTTCTTGTTGATTCTGCTAATTCCTGCTAAAATATACAAAAACTCTGAATGTGAAATTAGCGTGATCCTATCTTATGGATGTTTAACTATGTATAATGCACGAATAATGTCAATCGAGGACCACTTGGGTAAGCTTTCATTCTCAGGGAAGCTCAAAATTTCTTTGCTCCATTTTCAAACACTCATTTTGCTGCCAAAGTAACTCATCTCACACTTAGGTTCAATCTTTGGGATCTCTGCATCTTTTGCTCTAAAGCGTCTTTTTAGGTTTTCACTTTAGATTACTTTTCTCAAAGCGTCATTTCAGATTTTCACTTTGGCTTTTTCTTTTTCTCAATGCGCCCTTTTAGGTTTTTACCTTGGTTTTCTCTCTCTTTATTTTTTTCTTTTGATCAGGCCAATCGCATCACTGCCTTGATAATCAATGATTCAAATTTTCCTTCTTAACATAAGAACATGGAGCTGCGGACATTCTCATTCAATCTGAGAGGCTGAAGGACGACAATGGATTCTGATGCAGTAACCATCACCATGTCTCTATGATGTCTTGAAAGCATCTTCAAACTGTCTCAATTGAGACATTGCCAAGTGAGCGTAGCGAATAGGAGCAACGAAAAAGATGACAGTGGTGCTCCTTCGATTCATATAGGATAGAGAATAGGCAAGTTCTTGCAGATCATCGATAAAAAAGCCAACTCAATCCAAGAATACATGATAAAGTGTTGACCATGTAGTTCCAATCATCCCAACATGAGTATAGAGATAAAAAATTATTGTTTCTTCGGTGGTGGATTTTGTTGTCAACAACGGTTCGAGGTTGCACATTTCTGGAGATCATTGTTTGAAAAACATTTAGTATGATGGTTTTTTGTGCAATAATCATCACAAACCTTGGGTTCCAGTTCTCATCAGGGAATTTGCTAGCCTCTATTACTTTATCCAGTGCTTCATTATTCTTATGTTCTTCAACTTACGGACTTCTTTACTAGGACAAAATATCTTAACTTACGTAGTGTTTTTTTGTAGCTTTTCCCCACTCTCTGAATTCAACTATTATCTTTGTTTACTCTAACATTCACAAAGTTTTTCTTACCTTGCAATGCCCTCAAAGTAATGATCTTTGTTTTAGAATAGGATGAACCAATAGCAAATTGATCTCGTAGCCGTTTTTGGCTCCTAAAAATATGGTTCATGCAATATCCCAAAACCGGCTCATTTAATTTAATTCAATGCACTTAAATTTCACATCGTAAAGTCACAAAAATTTTAGTTGACCTTTATTCACTACATGGTATTAGTTATTGAACTCTAAATGAGCATTACATGCATTTAAGGACCTCAAAGGCAAGCTTTCAAGTTGTTTAAGGGCTTGGTCTGTGGAAATTGGAAGTCCGAGGTAAAGATGTAAAGAATAGAAAATTGAAGACTAATTCACGATAGCCTCTCTCAAGCTTAATCACCACACATGTGGGATGCTTGAGTTAGCCTTCAATTGAAAGAAAGCTCAATTAACAAATAGTAAAATAAAAGAAAGGATTAGAAGCTTAATCACACCAAAAATTAAGCCAAGAGTTTAGTCATCATCTTCTTCCTCTTTACATCAAGCAAGTAATTTACTGGAGGGATTATCCAAGCTTAGTTTTCCCAATTCTCACTATAGCTGTAGCTGGCTGACTTAGTAAGCAAAAAGACCTTAATTGGTTTATTGATTCCACAAATCATGTTTAATATCAAGTTTAAGACCCAGGAACCCTAGAAATTCTCTGGTGACATCATAGATTAATTGGTTATTGTTTTTCATGCATATTGAGTTGCTATGAATCTATTATTGATATTAAAATTTTTGTAATCTTGATTCATGTAGCCTACAGTCCAAGTGATGAATCACCAAATCCTCCCAATTCCACCAAGTTCAAGAACAAGGAGTTGTCATCCCAGGAACCTGAAAGCCCAAAATCAATGGGCCAGGTAGCCGGAGTCAAGGGGATTGGCCAGATGCCTTCCCAAATTCATCGATGTCAATTTATTGTATTACCATCATTGGCCAAGGTATGTTTGCATTAAGACCTCACTAAAGGAATTACCGCGAAGCTTCAACATGTCACCAAGTTGACTGAGTTGTCATGTGATCATTGATATTATGAGACGTAAATTAAGTCATATTGATCACGTCATAGACCACCGCATTGCTAATGTTATTGTTATTGCCATTGTCAACGATATTGACAAGTATCATCATTTACGAGTAATCGAATCCTGGATACGAATGGATATGGGATAAGCAATTGGTGCGCCATGAATTTATGTGGAGCTCATTGGTGCGAGCGACTACGGTCCCGAGCCAAGGCCTTTATTTGGCAAATGTTAATGGGATGATTATGTTAGTCATAGTGGCGATGTTGGCGAGCATTGACCATTCAATGTCATGGTGTTGCTGGAGAATTCACGTATTCACAATACATGTTGGTCCAAGGAAACATGTGAATAAGTATTGCAAGTATTGTTAAAATATGTTTTTACATGCACACATTGATATACACATGTCATGATTTCTATTGATGCTCATATTATTGTTTATGACTACCTCCTCACTACGCCATGTTTAATGCATCTCGCCCATGCATTTTCAAAGCAAAGCATAGTTGGACCAGGATCGGCAAACGGCGCTTTTGAAGCAAGTCACAACTCTTCAGAATGTTAATCTAGTCCTTGAACTCCTGTAGAATGCAGGGCGAGGGTCTAGACAAGTTAGTTTAGCCCCATTTTGTAATTATAAATGATCCATTATGTTAAAAGAATTAAAAGTGCAAGCTAGGTGTGTTATTGGTTTGGTAAAATAGGTTAAATATGCAAGTTTGGCCTAGAAAGAAAAACATGGCAAACAGATTCATTTGATCATGAAATTTGTAGGGGCTAGTAGATTAGGATGACCAAATATTGCTGTAAAATTTCATTTCATTTTCGACAAGGTTTAATAGGTTAGATTGGACAAAAAATTAGACAAAATATGTTATTACATTACAAGGCGTACCGATCACAGTCGGCTTTGTATCGTCTGACCTGCATATTTGATCGATCAGCGTAAGTCAATGGGTGTGCGGTATAGGCTCGGAGCGTTTCGATACAAAAATGAGCGGTGAGGTTTGTGAACTTAATAGTATCGATGGCCTTGAAATATCGAAAGTCAACCATTTTCAACCGGTGTCGGTAGCCCTAGTTGTATCGAAGCAGATAACATCTTTAGCATCGGGTATTTGAACTTTTTTTGTGCAAATCGATCAATGATCGTCCTAGCGTGTAAACATGGGCTATGGTCAAAGTCGGAAATTAGGTCAAACGGTATCGATACACATAGTTAATATGGAAACACGGTGTCGGATGAATTACATTAATAAGCCAAGAACTTAGTTTTAAAAAGTTTGCAAAATGGTCATTAAATTAAACAGTTAATTGAACTAGTAAGCGAACTCAGAATAAATTGAAAGTTGCATGAACCTTGATCATGGATTAAATTTCATCATGAGTATGAATTAATTTTAATAAAGGACCATAGAAGTGCAAAATTCTGATTCCAGTCCACAAAACTTGTAAAGTCTAAAACTAGTCCTAAATTGTAGATCAAGCATTGTATTGAAATGTTAAACCTCTTGTACTGACTTTGCATGATTGGTCCAAGCACGCATTGATTGTTGCAAATTGGGATTAAATTTTATCGTGCAGTCACCATATTGTTAAAATCCGACATTCGCCGACCACCTTTCTTACAGGCTGGGTGGGGATATTACCATATTCTTTCTTTGGCCTAGGGTTATGCATGTCACCTTCTTGCAGCTTTTGTTTGAATATTTTTTGATAAAGTGAGAATCGTGTCTCTTCCTCGACATACTTATCATACATTAACCAAATCAAAGGCCACCTCGCATTACCTTGCGCCAAAGTTAAATATATCATAATAATACCACAAAATACTTTATATCTAATCGATTTATATGCAAGATGCTTGTTGAAGCAATAAGTGAAAGACTGAATATTATTTTAATAAATTTGTGAAGATGGAACAATTTGATAAGTAAATGGCAAACATGAAAGCAAAAATCAAGATTGGGCCCTTGAATATCAAATGCTTGGGCCTTTGAACAGATGTGAAGATCAACAATTTGACCCTTGGAAATTATTAGACTTCTAGGAAGAAACATTTCCCATATATTAATTATATTCCATTAAAGTGCTTTTGTTCTCGCTAATAACCCGATCCTTTACTCTTTTACGATCTGTCGGGCATTAAGTGCAAATCCTTGAAGAAAAGTTATACTGATAAGCGAGATATATTTGAAGACAAACTTCCTTACTCAATACTAAGTATATGATCAAATAGTCTTTTTGAGGCACATATTAGGAGGCTATAGTTCAAATTATGAAAATGATGCATAGGCTCAAATAGAGTATTTAAGGGTGATGAAACCAAGGATGCGTTCCTTCAAGTAAAATCTTATTTTCATCTGATCTAAATATACCTCAGATAAATCTCTCATACTACTACACAGCTTCTTCTTCATACTAATGCTAGTTCAAGTCAAAACTGGCACGAACACCTTTGTTTTCTTTTTTTTACTTGATCAGAATATTTGCCTTCCATTCAACTTGTGCTTGCTCTTGTACTCCGGACATCCACGCTGTTTCTGCCTAATTCACAAAGGCATGCTTCATGCATGATCAAAACTTCATCACGATTTTCACTTGCAAACAACACCATCTCTTTTGCCCCCAATGTAGGGGTGATCCTTGATTTAGGTTAGATTGAAAAAACTATTAAACTCAAAGGGACAACAAGTGATATTTTTTTTATTTTCTTTCTTTGTGAAGAAAGATGAGTAATAAATGTCCTCCATATCGGATATCTTTGAGCAGTCTTGGGTGGTAGATGTTTTAGGTTATCACATTATTCAATGACCTTATTCAAGAATTCCTTAGAGGAAAATTAACTCAAAGTTTGTATTTAGGATCTTCCATAGTTCACGAACACCCGTTAATGCCTTCTCGTTGGCCTCAATAACTTAGAATGAGGTCACATTTCAAAATTAATCTTTAATTTGATTCAGTCCTCCTGCAACTAATGTTCAAAGAACACGATAAAAATGATTGAAGATATATATATATACTCGTCTTCCTTTATTGCTAAACCATTCAGCCATTTGTCTTCTATTTTTTGTGCTTTATATTCACTGCTGTGAGAGATAATTTGTTGTAGGAAAATTTACGACACAATTCAATCCTTGGCTTTCATCCTGGAGAAACATTTTGGAAACATATATGATTTTGTAACTCTATTGGAATCATCTTGTTCTTTATCAGTCTCACAACCTAGACAATACAGATGCGCAGCAAACGTAAAATTGAAGCTGCTTGGACCTCATGTATTTTGTATTGTGATAACATCAAGCAGATCCTCGGTTTCATTCCCTTGAAGAAACGATACGGAAACATATGTGATTCTGTAACTGTTGGAATCTTGTTCTTTACTCGATCTCACAACCTAGACAATATAGATCACAGAGCAAACATCAAAATTCTAAGCTGCTTGGACCTCCAATATTTGTGTGCTTGATAACATCAATTTAAATATCAAATCTGTCGTACATACAGACTAGGAATATAATCTCAAAATTTGTTTCAAATTCTCTGAATCATTGGCCCGATACTCGGCCAGACTCGGTCACGAGATTTTTACGGGCGATCCTTGAGTTGAACTCGTGTGAGATAAGTTTTCATTTTGATCATCAATGTTAGTAATCTGGAAAATTTTCTTCTCAACCTTCTGATTCAAGCAATGTAGTAGCTCGGGTTATCACCTTATTCATTTGATCGATTCTTTTATCCCATGCTACAGCGGTCCTCAAGCCAACTCTCTGCTGGTTACATTTGCTGGAAGTCTAACATTGCTATCATACCGAATATTGGTTTTTCAGTCAATGCTATTTTGAAAATAAGTAATAATATCTAGATGCAATGTTATGATATTATTAAAAAATGCAATGTTTTCAAAATACAATATTTAAACAATACATGCATGAATGCATGGTGTCATTTCAAGGCAGTGCAGGCAGCATTATTTAGCCAAAGGTCAAGTACAAGAAATACAGGCAATTTGATTTGAGAAGAAAACAGCTAGCTGGCTCCTGAACTAATCTTCGTTCAGCACGAGTCTCTTGTCTTAGCTCATATTGATGCCCAGGGTGTTGTTGGGTTCATGGCTTGTGGACAAGATTTGCACAAGTTGGATGATTCCACATGATTTCTAAAGGGTTGATCATTTATAATTCTTCCTTTGGTTAGTCTAGGTGGCCACCTCAAACTTGCTTTTAAATTGCCTTGTCGCTCCGTTATAAACACCCCGGGGAATTTATATACTAGTCTTTCCAGGTTTCTATCACCTTCCGATTACCTTAAACTTTCTATTTATAAGTGCGGCGATTTTAAAGGCCCTGTTATCCGAGAGTAAACGCCTAACCACCATCACTACGCCTGATACAAACTCCGTTTACGCTCGGATAAAAGGGTACCGCATTGATAATTTATATATCTCGATATGCAATCTTAAAAAGCGAAATATAAAGCATACAATTTACATTGACATGATATTAAAACATAAAATATAAGTATTACAAAATTTAAACAAATTTAAATAAATGCATGAACATAATATATATCACAATAATAAGAAACAAAGTATGCACATAAACACGAAAAAAGAAAAAAAAAGTTTTCAAAATTAATTAATTAAATCTAACATGCTTAGACACACAAATACAAGCCACAACTATAACATATGCATGACATAAATGATATGGTGCTAGATTAATGAAACATCAATGCCATGGTAATACATTAAAGCTTAACATGTGACATATTTTATGTACACATCAAAGTAAAAAACAATACGTCATGTAAAAAACACACTAACATATAACCTAAATTTGTTTGAATTTGCGGACCAGATTAGAAAAGTTTGAAAAAGAAGGGTAGTAGTCTGTAATGAACAACCAAACATTTTATCTATCTTAAGGAGTATATTACTAAATTATATTATTCCATGGCATGTAGTGTTATGGTCTTCCTAGGCTCAATATGCCTTATCTCGTTTGGTTGATGTACTATAAAATACATATTTTTAGATCTGAAATAATCTTGGCTAGCCTCTTTGGGGATTTTTGAGCTTTCTTTCTCCAAGCGCGGTGGTTGGTTTTATTATCATGGTTAAATATGCGATGGCGGTGTGAGGAGATTTCTTGACGAGGAGGCAGACTTGATTTTCCTCGGTCGATCCAGCGGTTGAGATAACGAAGATCATTTATTAACTCCATAATGATATAAGAAGCGGAGTACAACTCGAACCGAGAGTCGTGACCGTCGGAGCTCAGCGACGATTAATTTAAAATCGTGGGATGTTGCGCGTGGAATCAAAGGAATCAGCGTGGATCAAGCAATGTCCATGTAGGAAGATGCAAAAGCCTGCAATTCTCTTTATTAGCAAGGAAAAATATGGGGTTTAAGGATCCAAATTCAATAAAACTAGTTCATTCTCTTCAACAAAATCATCTTTTAATTTTACATAGCAAATGCCAGATATGCTGGTTTGGATCTTTGCAATTTAAATGGCGGTCCGTTTTGATCTTCATTTTTGTCAATTTTGTTAAGTAAATTACAAATACCACAATCGTTTTGTCTGAGAGCACTTGCCTTTAAAATTCTCGACCGTAATTTCGTTTCACAAACAATGTCTACATCATGCATGTGCCGGAGATTCTTACCATTTTTCTTGTGCATTGCCCCACTCGATCATGAGCTCAATGATTATGTGTGGAACTCCTTTGACCAACATTTTGAGCATTTGTTAGTTATTCATCCACACTGGCAAAATGTACAATGTTAGAACTTGATCTCAATCTTCTTCTTTGCCTCTTGCAGGAGAACCATTTCATAGATCCATGTACTTTAATTCTTTTGAGACTCAATCTTTACAGGTAGATCCCAGTTATTTTTGTATTCTCATTCTAAATTCTTGTTCTTGAGTTTCATTTTTTCTTTACCAACCAAGGCCAATTATTTACATATCCTATTGTTCTTGAATGATTTTAGTTCGAACTTAGCTCTTGTCATCATCTTCATCACTATACATTATAATACGTTTAAGTTAGTTTCTCAATAATATTGTAACATTATTGCGGATCTTATCTCAAAGTTTGATTAAATCTTTGTTGCTTTAATCGATTTGTTGATTTCTTCCTTTTTAACTGACAAGTAGTTTGTTAGCAGGAGGAAGCAATGAAACAGACATTCAATAAAGTACCTCAAGCAATAAATAAGATTCAGTTTATCAAAAAGTCAGTAAGTTTTTTTTTAATTATTACTTTTAATATACTTTTCGTTCGTGGTGGCTTGTTTGCTCATTATTTTTTCTTCTCTTTTTCTTTGGTATAATTATGATTTGAACTTTAATTTTACATGCTGCTGAACTGGTATTACCAGATTCTTTCACCGAAATGAAGTCGACTGTTTAATTAAGTCCAGTTCAGTTCCTCATTGGTTTTGCTCTGGACCAGAAAATTCCGTTGCCAATATACCATTGTGGCTGTTAGTGATCATCTTTATACTTTATGAAACTTAGTGACTTTTAGGTATAATTTGAAATCATTAAAATATCCTTTGTCTTGAGGACAAATGATTCAGACTCGTTGCCCCAGTATTGGATAATGTCAGTACGATTTGAAATTCCTTTCTTTTAGTTTTATACATTCAGAGAGTTTGGAGGTAACATTCTATACTGCGTCACTTAATATCATCACGAAGAATAATCATTAATTTAACATAAACTATGAATTTTTGCACAATCCATTCTTATGTTACGAGTAAGTCCTTTTGTCGAACCCTAACTGATATGATGTTCTTCTGAACTTCAAGTGATCTATTTGTTTACATTCTCTTTCTCCGTTGTCGTTTAACAGGGCCTTACCTGGGAAGATTATGCCCTCAGATTTCAATTTCAAGCAAATCTGACTAGTTGACATTGAAAAAGAAAGTTGTTTCTTGTTATCAGTACCATCGAAAACCATGTGACCTGGCTCCTTAGAAAGTTGCGTCACTTTCGTCGTTGTCACAACATCCATCTAATGTACATCTTGCAAAGTTGATATCAGGTGTAACATACATGTAAAATATAGTTCTATGTGCTTTCAAGAACATTGTATGTTAAGCGTGGAAATACAAATTTCATTGGAATAAATCAACAAACATGCCCCATTCCATGAAAGATCTTACCACATGTGGGCATAAGTGATAAGTTGAGTTCATATGTTACTTCAGAAGAATCTTTTAATGTAGAGACACATCTCTGGGCATTATTGTATGCAAGCTTGCCATCATCCTTGGTCCTCCTTTCTTTGGATTAGCTCTTATGTGTCAAGGTCTATCATTGATCGACTTCTTGATCTTCTCCAATAAAGGTCTACATTTACGGTGGGATGCCCGGTGCCCCATATGGAATTAACATGTGCTACTACAGTCAAAACTATGGGCAAATAGATCATGTGCAATGCCATTGATGCAAGGCAAGATAGTGACCCACCTAAATGGGCCATATATAGAATGGATACTCAGGAACACTTCCAAATTTAGCTCCATCAGGAATTTTCATATTGACCACACAGGTGTCAATTTGTGTCTTCTTGCTTTACAGCCACAGCGAACCACAGAGATGACACTCATTTACCTCTTGGAAGTCTTTATCTATCTATATTCAATTCGGTCCTTGGACTTAGACCTTAATTTTCATGCTTGGATGGCGTGATACGTCGATATATTTCAATATCACCAAATCCTGATATACGCTTTAGCAGTCTACTCCAAACGTCATATCGAAAGAGGGAGGAAGTGTTATGGAATATGATCAATTCTAACTAACATAGGAGTGAACTTGGGTTGCCCGAACATCGCCACCTTGAGTAGATATTACTTGAAGCTTTCATTTGGAAATTATACATTTTCTCGTTTGAAGGGTGTCCGACAAGGCGGCTAAATCTAAAAAACATATTGTATTGACTAAAGAAAACATTAAGCGGAGTCACTATGGCTAACTTGGTTTTTATTCAGCAGTTCTCTGGCCAGTACTCAGTCATCAGTGTCGTGGAAGTATTGGATCCAATGACTCTTAAATTCTTCGTATTATATCCTTCATTTCTGAACATAGTTAAGTGAATCTTGAGGCATTTGGTTAAAGTCATCTTGCGCAAATACAGGTGTAAATCCGGAGGAATGACGAATCGGGGACTAAGCGGAGTTCCCCGTGTTAAAAACATTTATCTTTTCTTTCTTCTTGTGCTTTCTCGATTGCTGCCTGGGCGATCAAACCTTAAATCTTTAAGTTACGTTCCGTTTTCAACTAATTTTCATGAACCATCAAATATTAAGTATTAAATGATGCCATGTGATGATAAGATTATTAAACAATACAAAGGCGTGGTGCCGTCGCAACATGAATCTGATAAGGCATTGATTATGATGATTTGTCCCATATGGGACATCTTTCATTTAGACAAGGTTTCATTACATCGGTGTGAGAGGTTTTACTGGGGGATAAGTGGTGAGCCTGGCACCTAATTTCTTGATCTCATTTAGCTAGTTACCGCCGGCTTTTTCCTCAGTCAGTATTTGGATCCATATTGAGCTTGCTCAGTTGCTGCGTGGCTAAATGCACTGCCTATTGAGCTGCTTGTCGGTCTTGATCATAACCAGTCTTGAATTCTACAAATCTTTTTCACCTTATTGTTTGTTTAGTTTTTTGTAGTTTTATTGATCACCTTCATGCGGATCTAGCTGATGCGTAAAAGTCTTGAGACTTCGCCATGTCTTCTTTGAATCTTTGCGTTTTCCATTTTAGCGTGATTCATCCGCTCTCTGCGAGACTTGGTTTGGACATCTTCATGGCGGTACTTTCCAACTCATTTTGAAAATGCGTTGGGCTCTCGACTTCCTCGACTTACATGATAGTCGGCTTATTCTTACTATTCTTGCATTACGCTTCACTTCTAAATCGTTCTTGGCTGGATCATACCATTAATCCTCTTGGAAGAGTGTCACCCGGTGACATTTTGATTCAAGAAAACACATTACAGTACTGCGTCTTGTATGTTCTTCAATTTTACTCGGATCATTACTCTACTCATGCCTTAAAGTGCCGTACTTTGCATGCAAGTTCACCTTACGAGTGCTTTTATTCTTGACTCTAAATTTATCAACCAGGTGACCTTACATATTACGAACCTTAGTTGGGTATCAGCCCTCATAAACTTTTCCACTTTCGAACAGCGGTGCTCATTTAACAGATCAGTTGTCATCTTGAAACAAACCCATTCTGATAGATCTTGAACCTTTACATCCTTCAGGGCCTACAATTTTTAGTGTGACTGAATCATATATGTGGTAACTACACGGTTACATTTATTTAACCCTTGGATGAGAGGTTTCATGGTATAGACTTCTTTGGTATAGTAAGGCTCGCTCGACAAGCGCGAGAAGTAACTCAGTCTCATGGGTATAGGATAATGTAACCACGATGTCATTGGATTACCGACTCCCCAGTCTTATTTCTTTGTTCCCTTGGTATCTACCCAGGATATCTTGTATGCACTTCTTGAATTGATCACAAAGGGTTGATTTATGTACTTAGCGATGTTTGTCTGTCTCGAAACATTACGACCATTCTGTTCACATTCCTGATCCACCTTTGGTCATCATGAACAATGTTCTATTATAGGAGAAATCATAGAGAATCAAATACCATGTAATGCAGAATCGTGGTAACAAAAACTTAAACAAAAACAAGTGATGCACGGAAAAATGATAAATACACAATAAAGGCAAATTAAATATGATAAACAATCTATTTACATTCCATCTAAGACACCTAGGTTATCCGCATGGAGCTCTAACGAGGGTGGGTTTCTATGTGTTCTCTGCATCTTTGGTTTTGGTTTAAGTACACAATTGTCTTAATTAAAATTTGGTTATAAGTGCGAGTAAATTTTAAAGGCCCGTTATCAGGAAGTAAGCGCCCAACCACCATCATTCGCTACGATCGCGATCGGCCCCATTTACGCTCGGATAAAAGACACCACATTGACAATTTATATTC
>JAGYYJ010002645.1:0-42201 GCA_019671005.1 Hibiscus mutabilis
ATCATTTGTAATCGTTACATCACCAATGTCATCAACAAGCATCTGGAAATAACCAAACCAAAAAAGTAAAGAAAAAAAAGAAAACATTACAGCAAATTCAACATCATCAGCGCCACATCGCAACAGATACTTCATTAAAAAAAAAAAACTTCTAAAAACCGAAAAAGTGGTTTGATCCAGAAATCAAACAGAGACAAAGAGATAGACCTTGTCGAGTCCGACCGGGCCGAGTGAGGATTTAACAATATTGGCAACTGCTTGACACGCCATCACTATTGAAGAGCCACAAAGGAGAAATGAAAAGAGAATAAGTATTTTTTTAATGAATGAAGCACGGAAGGGGAAATAGAGAGAGAAAATGATACCGTTTTGAGTGCGAACATCCTGGCCAGATTGACGGTCGCCGAGAATATCTGGTGCTTGTGCTGAAATCGCCATTTAAGTTTACAAAAAGAGCGGTCGGAGTATGAAACGCAGGATCGGGATCTGAGGGCGGGAGGTGAAGTTGGGGAAGACGAGGATTTTTGCAGTAGTAGAAAGAGAGTTTAGAGAAGTGAGTCGAGAATGTTAAAATCGTTAGGGTTCTGCACTTTCTACTATTGTTGTCTCGGTTGTTTCATTTGTTATTGAACGACGTCGTCTACTCGTCTTTCAAGGCCCAATCCCGAAGCTATTCGTCTAAGCTCGTATTTGGACACTATTTTCCTTAATTAAAGGCCCAATCCAGCCCTTAAGCGTCAAGCCTCAGGCTTCAGCCGTTCAATTTTTCACTCGAGAGCGTGTTTGACAATGTTTTTAGGGTGTCGGGAGTGCTTTTTGTAATGTCAAACACAAAAGATGAGACTAAGGATGTTTAGCATTATTTTTTGAAAAATATGGTAAAAAGTTTTTTTAGAAATATTTTTTGATCTTTAAATATGAGATTTAAGTGTTTAATATTGTAATCAAAAAATACTTTGAAGAAGATAAATAACTATTTTAGATATGATATTGTAAGTTATATATATATATATATATTAGCTTAAATTATTATAAAATATAAAAAAATTATTTTTATTATAAATACAATTTTTTTAACAATTGTACGTGTTTCATGAAAATATAATAAATTTGAAATATTTTATTTAAAAAACTTGACATGAATAAATATATATAATATTTAAACTAAAAAATAATTTATTAATTATATAATTATGTATTCGTAAAAATTTATAAATTTTAAATAAATACAATAGCAAATGAAAGTTAAAATAGTAATTTGGTTCTCAAAAGTACTTTTCTAACTGCAAAAGTTAAAAATTTTAATTTTTGCATTTGAGTTGAAAAGTACTTTTCAAATACAGTTATTTCTCTAAAAGTTAGTTGTTTAGCATTACTTATGCATCTAAAAGTGCTTTTGGCCCCAAAAACACTTTTAATAAACAATACTAAAGGAGGCCTAAAATGATGGTCAAAAAGTGTTTTTTCATAAAATTTCAAAAAGTTAAAATTTTCAATTTTTGTCGTGAAAAATCACTATTAAGATAAAATTACATTGTACACAATGATACCCTCAACTATTTAATTATAATTGAATGTTAAACTAATGTTTATATATGTATAGTTTTATATTGTTTTAATTTATTAATATATTAAAACAATTCTAATATATTCAAATAATATTGATTGTAAATATGAAATATATTACATTAATATATTAAATATTAATATTAAAATATTATATGGTTAAATATTAAATTTCTTAAATAAAAATAAATAATAAAGTTATTTTTAATATTATATACATATTAATTATTAATATATTAATTCATATTTAATATATTTAAATATGTTACACTTTTGTAAAAATGTATAGTTTGAGGCTAATTTTTCATCCAAGCCAACAATTTATATTAATTATTAAAATTATTTAAAGTGGTCAACAATTTTTAGAGTAAGTGGTTAAAGCACTTTTTCCCTAGGTTGTGGGTTCAAGATCCAGTAGGAGCAAAATTCCTCTCCCCTTTTTCCTCCCCTAAGTTGTCATATTTTTATATTTTATTTAATTTAAGTCGATTTATTTCATTTATCATAATTTTAACGAATTATTTATGATATAAAATATAAACATCATTTAAGTCAACTTATTTTTACTTAACAATATCATGTCTAAAATAATCATTTTATCGTATGAAAAATAGTTTTTGACAATAATGTCAAACACTAAAAATTTTAAACTTACCTTTTCAACAATACATTTTAAAAATAGTCTTCAAAAACAATGTCAAATTATCACTAAACTGATTTAATAGTTGAAAACCCTCATCATCTATTTCAAGAACTTCCTCAATTGTCATGCTAGATTCAAACCATCCAAAGCTCCTCACAACTGCGCATCTAACATCGACTAAATATCAATGCTTCTAAAGTAATTTCATAACCATTGACTTATTTGGGTTATATAAACCCATATGATGTATCATGCTAAAGGGCAAAGGCTAAGTAATTGCAATCCATTTGTTTCTTTTAGTAAAAAAATTATATTAGTTTCCTTTTTAGCATTCTCTCAACCCCAATTACTTTTAAAATTTGTGTTTGTGTTTTCACATTTCATCTTCTATGGTTGAATGTCTGTCACTATTTAACAATAATGTCATCTTTTTCATTGGTATTAGAGATATTTGATAACGCTAGTTGAGACATGCTCTTTTTCACGAACCTACCTTCATTGTTCACATAGCAATTTTGTTTATCTGTTGCCTTCGTCGTTGTTGTTCCATTCATCAGATTCCTTGTTGTAGTTATTTCTTCATTGTTCATTGTTGTGTCAATCTCATCGAGCTGCATGCAAGTGTTGTCGGTTCTTGAAGCCACTGGCTCATTTGTTTCATTTTTCAATTTTTGTTGTTTCACCGTGATCTCTCATTTTCACTCATCGGTTTTGAATCACTCAACCACCTCTCTTTATTTAAGGTTATCGGTGTGGTCGTTTTACCTCACTATTGTTGATGGGTCATATGTTCAACTTGACGAATTGGATGTTTTAGATTAGATGAACTTTCATTGTCATTGCCATCTTCAATATGACTAAAATTGTAACACCCCAAAATTTGGCCTAATCGAAATTAGGTTCGACGATCAAAAACCTTACATCGAAATTGTCTAAATATTGTATTGACTTTGATCGCGAGGTCAATTCATCGATATTGGACTCTAATTGAGTCAAATTATTGATTATGGACCCCATTGGATGTATTAAAAATCTATTTAGTGACTAAACTATAGAAATTGAAAGTTTGGGGTACAAGTATATAGAATTGAAAGTTGATGGACTAACATTGCGATTAGCCCCTTTCCAACCTTAATCACCACTTACGTGGAGTGATCAGAACACTTTCCTTCATATGAAGGAAATTTTTCAGTCTTGAGAATTAAAAAGAAGGGAAAATGAATTTAGAATCTTACCCGATTAGGAGAGAACAAGTTCATTAGTCATCATATTCTTTCTTGGAAGCAAGCACCTTCATTGTTAAGGTTAGAAAAGCTTGAGATTTCTTTGGTTTATTGTTATCGAATTGTTGCTATCGATCGGGTAAGCCTAATCCCCAAACTATTAATGAAATCCATGGAGGATTTGAGTGTAATCTCAAGCTAGATTTTGACCATCCATGGATAACCCATAGTTATAGTCTATATCGAGCTTTGATATTGATTTTGACATGTTATATTGATTTCGATATCGTATTATTGATTCTAACCGATTCCTATTAATTTCCTAGCTCAAGAATCGGATAAAGAGCATCCACCATCTCCATCAAAAGCTAGGTACAAAGGAATTACTATATGAGAGCCTTGAAAGCTTCGGATTATCGAGGTGAGTGTAGTCAGAGTCTCGGGATTAGGCTAGGTGATTTTCCCAATTCCATTGTCATTGTATATAGTATTGCTAGTATTGTAGCTAAGGGATTTCACATTGAACCACTTAGTTGGTGTCATTGGTAAGCATTGGTAAGTATAGTATTGAGTATCGGATATCGATATTGTCTTAGTCATTGTTATTGATTATCGCCATTGGTTTCGTCATCGTTATTGTCATTGAATTAGAGATGCATTAGACATTGGTTATGGAACATTGTCATTGCTATTGTTACAATCATTGTTATTGAGCATTACATTGAATCATTGAGTATTGAACATTGTTTATTGCATATCGCAATTGAAGCATTGAAATATTGAGGTCGAGCATTTTCGTTGATCTATTGCTATGAATATCATTGTTATTGAGCTATCGTATTAAATCATTGTTATTGGGATGATGCTAATGATCCATTATTATTGAATCACATCATTGAATCATTGTTACCGAATCATTGATATTGAAATATTGTAGTCATTGTCATTGAAGCATGGTAAATGAAGTATTGAATATTGTTATTGTTATTGAGATCATTGAACATTGTCATTGGTACTGTTATTGCTATTGAATATTGAATCATTGAATCATTGTCTCATCGAATTATTGACAAAGACTGTTAGAGCTAAGGCTCACTCTTGACATAAGACATGCTTAATATGAAAGCCCTTGACAACTTGGCATGATACTTGATATATGCATTGGGACTACGGTTCATGAGCTATGGCTCAAGAGTAACGAACCTAGGCGAGGCGGAGGTTTGGTTGGAGAGAGTACGAGCACCAAAAGTATTGAATCATTAATACCGTATTGATACAAGCCATTGCTTTGTGCTTTGAGCTTGCTTTACACCGAATTATTGATATTGATGTCCAAAGGTGATCCAAGATGAATAATGTTAAAAGATTAAATAAGACGTTAAGGAAAACTATTGTTATTAATAAACATGTTATTCATCATGAATATGATATTGATTGTTGCTATAGTATTAATCTTGGTCATATTGATGTTGAATTTTTGCTATCAGCCATTGCATAATGCTATTGATATTTGCCTTTGTGTTGTGGTATTGCATAGTTCCCTACCGGGATACATGTTCATACCATAAATGCCAATGATGATATTTAAGCATGCATCATCATATATTGTGCTCACTCATTGGTTGTGGCTACCTCACTTAGACTAAATAAGTCTAATGCATTCATTTTCCATGCATTTCAGGTTAAGGAGTATATTGGTTCGAGATCGAAGCTAGTTGAAGTTTGGCAAGTCACTACAAGCCCCAAGTAACGTGTTTTGCCTTTGTGAACTCTTAGGATGGTGACAAAATAGTTGAACTAGTCATTTATGTCTATTTTGGTATGTGTGTATTATACTTGTCTTGTAAAAGTGTCTAAGGCTCTATATAGCATTTTGGTATAGCTTAAAAATGACTAAATATGCATATTGGGCACTAAAAGGTGAAAATCTAGTAAACATATTCAAATTACCCTAAAATTTGACATGCTAGTAGATTATAGTGATTGAATATTGCTAGTAAAATTTTATTGCATTTGGACATCGTTCAACATGTTAAATTGGCTAAAAACCAGATTAAATTTGTCATTACAGTGCAGGGCGTATCGATACGGGTTCACCTGTTTCGGTACGACTATGCATATTTGGTTCAGTTAAAACCCAGGTCAACCTAGGCGTATCGAAACGGCCTAAGGTGTTTCGATACGGAAACTCACAGACGCACTTAAGATTTTAAATATATCGATACTACCCAAGGGACGTATCGAAACTAGTCAATGAAAATCAACGGGTATCGGTACGTCTTGAACTGTACCGATACAAGTTCTTGAGTTGTTGGGAATTGGGTTATCACTCTTGCATGCTATATCGATACAGTCTTCGCCCGTATCAAAATGAAGTTGAATAGTTTCATTTGGAGTCCTAATCCATGTACACCCATGTCGATACGACACCAAGGTGTTTTGGTATGGCATCTATTATGACAGTTAGGGGTTGCTGAACACAGTTTTGCATTGTTTACAAAATGGTCATTGAATAATGTTAGGCTTAATGGGAAAGGCAAATGATGTCGGAATGACTTGAAAATTTACATGATCACTTTTATTGTATTTAATTTCATTATGGCATAGTCAAATGCATGAAAGGATCCATAAATTTCTTAAATTATAGTTTAGTCCCTAAAACTTGTATTAGTTAAGAATTGGTCATAATCATTGAATTATTGTTTCACATTGGATAAATTGGACTAATGCCTATACTTGGTAATGATTGAAAAGTATAACATCGATTGAGTGACAAGTATTTATTGAAATTTTATCGCACCAATCACCATTTTGTTCACCGGTAGCATTCTCCGACTCGGTTTTTCTACCAGGCCGGGTGGGGGATGTTACAAAAATGTCAGTTTTGTCCATCATCGAGCGAAATCCATCATTAACTTTCGATCAAGTTCTTGAAACCCAAAACACATATTTTTTTTTATTTTTCTCTCCACTCCCCCACTTCCTCTTCATCTAAGTAAACTACATTTCTCTCTACCAAACTGAAAAATAAATTTTTTTGTTTCAAATGGATTTCAATGAACTATAAATAATTAAAGGCTTACGATCATCGTGGAATTCGTTACCCATGACAAAGTCCGCCGTTGTTTTTTTTGACTATCCCACTTGTTATTATGTGCATGTTATTGACGGAGCTCTTGAAGCTCCCAATCAAATTTCATTGACGAACTCTTTCCCAATTACACCTCTATGGAATGTGTTAAGACTGTTCATTCATTTCCCAAGCTTATGGGGTCATCCTTGTTGTCATCTTCATTGTCATTAATTGAGTTGATGATGGTTGAAGAGGTTAAGTAAATGGCTGACATTTGTGTTCATAGTCCGATGGGTGTATGAAAGAAAATTAGTTGAGTTAAGAATGAGTTGTGGTTCTTGGTGGAACAGTTGACGGAGAACACATCACGCACATGGGTGAACACAACTACCATATTTCGACGCACCCTAATTTGTTCCCTCGTAACACTAGTCAAAAGCCTTTCATTCCACAAACATCCACCATTTTAGAGAATTTAAATTGACAGAAAGAAAGACGAGAAAAACGATATTTGTCAATCATTCTCTTCGACTGAAGACGTCACCAAATAACGATTGGCCTGAACGACAACAATGAAAATGAAATGTATGGTTTTTGTTTTTAGGGATAAAATATAATTTAAAAAGAAAGATAAAAAAAGAAAAAAATTGTAAATATGAGGGCTGAATTGATAACTTTTTTAAATATAATGATTGAATTGATAAAATTTACACCAAATTAATAAAATTTTAAGTAATGAATATCAAATGTTTATTATACAAATTTATTTACCTGTGTTTGATTGAAATCAAATTAAAAGTTTAGTGAGTTAATTGAAAAAAGTTTTAGTTTAGTGGTCAAATAGAATCGAGTCAATAGTTGAGTGATTTGAGGGTAGTTTACCCTTAAAAAATTGATAAAGTATCGAAATTTCTTCGGCATATAGTGCCCCAAGTCGTAGAGAACTCAGATAAAAAAGATTTGAAAAACAGAAGCCCGGAAACAAGAGCAAAATGATGGCCAAATGCTCTATTGCTCCATCAATTGAACCTCTGTTTCAGACCTTCAATGGCCTTCAACAACTTGCCGAAACGCGTCGTTTCAAGGTACTCCACTGGTAGTTAATTTCCAGCCTTTTCCCTCCCATGTATGTATTTTCAGTCCTAGTCGATCGAAGTCGCGTTTAGCTAATCAAATTATTAAATTTTAGTTGTAATTTGGACAATTGAAGCATTTTATATAGGTTTTTAGCCTTGGCAGTAACTTCTGAATAATTTGATTCCTCGTTTTGCTTTAGGCTTTTCTTTCAAATTTCAATGGAACTCAGATGCTAATTGCCCTTTTCTTTTGGAAATGAAAAACGAAAATTACCCTTTGGAGGTGAAATCGAACTAGTTTTAGGGTTTGGTTTGAAATCTAAAGTCTAAATTAACAATCTCAATCATTAGGGAAGAAAAATCATCCGGTTTGGATGTCAAGCAAATCACTTATTTAGGACGATTTCTTTTGAGGGACATTGCCCGTGTTAAGAATAAGAGCTAGCTGTTGGCTGTTTCCATTCATCAGCATGCTGATACGTGTGTTTCTAATTAACTAATGTAGTGTCTAAATGATGTGGTTTAAAGGGAAAACAACAACAATTGAAATAAACAAGGCTGAAAAAGGAGTTTGAAAGAAGTTGGAACTCTAGAAAAAATTAGGGTCTAAAAATTACTAGTTTTCTTTATTAATTCAAAGAAAATTATAAGATAGTTTGAGTTGTATTTTTTTTATAACCACCGGATCCAACTCATTGACTGAATGATCCGGTATGGGTACTGCAAAGGTCCATTAATGAGCAACCCTCCCAACCCAATTTGCTCCATTCACAACACTAGGATGTGAACCTCTGACTTTGCTTAAGTATCTAATGCCTCATCTCACTAGACTAACTAGTTGTTGGTAGCCTTGATTGTATTTGTCAGTACTAATACATACTGTTAACACATTTGTTGCTTTCGGATACTATGGTGGTCATTTACAGGCTTGGTTGTTGGATCAATTTGGCGTCCTTCATGATGGCAAACAACCTTACCCAGGTGCAATTTCAACATGTATGTTTTCATTTGTGAGTTTTAGTATTCTGTCTAAATTTTTTTTGCCAATATACTGGATTTTTTACTTGTTAGATGAGATGCATGTTAATGCATTATCTTTCCTTTTTTCCCTAAAAGATACAATCCTTATGGCTGACAGTGGAAAAGCTGGCAAGCACTGGTGCCAAGATGGTGATCATAAGTAATTCTTCAAGACGTGCATCAACAACAATAGAGAAATTGAAGAACCTAGGATTTGATCCGTCTCTCTTTGTGGGAGCCATCACCAGTGGAGAATTAACACATCAGTACTTGCAAAGGTTTGCCCTTACACATCACTACCTTTTCTTTAAAAAAATCATTGGAATTAGATTAGTAGGACCAAATTCGCTGTACTGCCAAATACATATAGCTGTTAAGTTCCATGCCATGTTCTAATATTAATAAAGGTGTCCTCTTTTACAGATTTTTATTTAAAAAAGAAAAAGAAATGAAACTAGAAAACCTTTTTTAACCTTAAAATCAATTTATTTCTATGGATTTTCCACATGTTCCACCTATGCAATTGCTACAGCACTGTTATCTACTGCTTTTATTTGAATTTTAACTTCTGTAAGCCTTTAACATACACCTCGAGAGTTTACCTGTATTTTATTACATTCAGGAGAGACAATTCCTGGTTTGCTGCTCTTGGAAGGTCGTGCATTCATATGACCTGGAGTGACAGGGGTGCAATATCCCTTGAGGTACCCAAACTTTTTTTAGTGTTTTGTATTTATTCCTTCTTCCATTTTATTGTTTTACTCGAATGGATTCCCAGTTTAAGAAACCTCATGTAGCTTTCCTCCCCCTCATTTAAAGGTTGTAGTAGGGGTGATAACGAGCCGAGGTGAGCCCGAGCCTGGCCAGGCTTGGCTCGGCTCGAGGCTCGTCGAGCTCGAAATTTTAGGAGCTCGGCTCGGAAACAATACTATTGGGCTCGGCTTGGGCTCGAAGCTCGTCAGGCTCGGCTCGGATCGAAATGGACAATTTCGCTATAGTTTTTTTTTTATAAAAGATTGGGCCTCGTTAAAAGCCCCTTTCATAACCAACATTGAAACGAAATTCAATGTCGGGAAAGGAGAAAAGAGTGCCCAAAAATTAGATTAATCCAAATAACCAAGAAATATTCTTACAACATAAACACATAATCAAAGAAAATACAAAATCAAACAACAACCAATTAAGGAAAATGCCCAATTTATTTTAGTTAATTTGTTTTTAGTGGATTTTCCCTAATTTATTTTATTGCTTTCTTTTGCTAAACAAATTACTTTAGTGCATATGTAGCATATAATATATATATATAATTATTCCGAGCCTGTTCACGAGCTTTTCTAGCCGAGCTTGGATCGGCTCGGCTTATTAAAGTCTCGAGCCGAGCCTGAGTCGAGCTCACTCGAGCCGAGCTTTGACCGAGCCGAGCCCGAGTAGCTCGCGAGCCAGTTAGGCTCATTATCACCCCTAGGTTGTACCATGAAGATGACACAGTCCTAATTCATGCTCTATTACTATCTAACAAACATCCAATATGCCTTGTGAACTAAAAGTCTACTCTGACTCCTGGATATTTTTGTAACTGTCATATGCATATTATCAAATTGAATACAAAAACATTTTTGTTGCTGCAGTCCCCTAGAAGCATACCATTTTTCTATTGCTACCTCTTCTCTAACTAGCTTCTAATATAATCAAGCCCAAATTTCGTGTTTGCTTGACAATAGCCATGGACTTTTTAATGAAAGAGACTTTACAAGATGAATAAACTATTTCAACTTAAGAATGAAATGAATGTTTTTGTGCTACTAACCAATGTAAGAAGATTAGAAAGTTTACCTGCTTAAGATTTGTGGTCAGGGAATTTTCATTTAGAAACTTTAGGATTTATGTTTGAATCATGTAAATAAAATCAACATAAAATCCCTAATAAATTAATTAAAAGAATGAAGATATGGCCAAATAGGCCATATTGAGGCCCATTCCGGCTAAATGAAAACTGCCAAAATGCTCTTAGGCATCAAAAAAATAATTTTCTTTACTAAGAACATGTTTACTGTCAACATATTACCATCGACTGAAGGACTAATTTATTTCTGAAGAACTACAACTTTAGCTGTTGGCTTTCAAAGAGGAATAGACACCTAGTCCATCCATTGATGTGCCAATTACAAACACTTCTACCGTCTCCATTGCTTTACTAGTTGTATTCAGACTTCATGACTGGGCAGGTTGATTGAATAAGACATCATAATATATCAATTTATTCTTGTAGGGTTTGGGCTTACAAGTTGTTGAGAATGTTGAAGAAGCTGATTTTATCTTAGCGCATGGCACTGAGGCCCTGGGGCTTCCTTCAGGTTTGGTACGTCCTATGAGTCTTGAGGGTCTTGAGAAGATATTGGAGTGTTGTGCAACTAAAAAGATCCCGATGGTGGTAGCTAATCCAGACTTTGTGACTGTCGAAGCTAGAGCTTTGAGTATCATGCCTGGTAAGTGGTAAAGATTTACACAGTAGCAAATTTGGGTTGAAGAACAATAATAATACTAATTTTAAATAGATGTTTGTATTCATCAATAACTGAGAAGCAACAATCATCTTCATCTACTTAACTACGTTCAAATAGATGTTTGTATTCACATGTCAAAGCATAGTTCCTTTTTAGTTGTGTAATTGAATGGAGGTCATCTTTTCTATTTCTGTTTCTGTCAGTTCAGTTGTTTTCCGATCTAATTTAATTGTCTTCAGATTGTTGATACCTATTAAACTCTTATCAATTTTATACATGTAAACTTCACTTAAGCTTCTTCTTCTTGTTTTTAATTTCGTATACTGAGGAATATTTATTGTTTTGAATCTGCTTGGATCTGTTTCTTGATTTTATTTTTGGTGATTCATACCAATATTCTGACCCATATTCCTGTGATCATGCAAATGGCTTTCTGCTTTTATGTTTAGATGAAGTTATTCTCAACAAAAAATGTATTTGATAACTAGAACGGATATAAATATGATTTTACTTTTTCTTGCAATGGAGTTCATCGTGCAATAAGGGCGTGCACTTAGCACACTCACGAATACCAGGAATGTTACTTGATTTATCATCTAGTAGTAATTAACTTTTTTGAGATCCCAGTTTATTTTACTCTCAGAGGCAGTGCTAAGGTTTTGAGACTTATTTTGTAAACGTTTTGCTGTCTCCTCAAGACAGATTTTTCTGTATTCTTTCAACAATTTGTTTATCACTTGAGTTCAGTGAAATATGGGAGAACTTGAACTTTTCTTGGATGCCAAAAACCCCAAAGAATTGTAAGATTTGAATCCTTAAAGCAACCTTACATCAATGCCTTTTGTGGTGATTTTTGTCAGTTTATTTAGACAATTGCTGCTCTTTCCTCTAAAGTCATGATAATACCTTCGATTTCTTCAAAATTTTAATGAAAAAAAAAACAGTTATATGGATTCTCTGCTCAAGCAAATACTTCTATGCCCCCGGATTTCATGGTTGGGGCTATTTAACTTTACTAGCATGTTGTGAAAAATGAAATTCCTTCATTGTGATGCATGAAAGATTCTTAAAAGTTAAAACATTTTGGCTTGTGTTAGGTACCTTGGCCCGCCAAATATGAAAAGCTTGGTGGTGAAGTGAAATGGATGGGGAAACCGGATAAGGTGATATGATCATTTTGTTCTTTATACTTGTTACATATTTCTTCCTTCTTAAATCCAGGGCCATTCATGATCTTTCCATTTCTTTGCTCTACTAGACAGTCATGCAAGTTTAATCTACCGACCATAATCATTTGTACATAATATGTCTTCTTGTGGTTGTCATAGGATGTCGTTATCGGTTGCTTTTCTTTCTTATTTCTATCTCAAGATGTTCTGCCTTGTTAAACAAATTGAGCACAGTCAATAACTGGTTGTGGGTTTGTTTAGGAATTAAAATCCATCATATTCTAGCAACTCTAAGTTCAGATCAATCTAGTTGATAGATCTATATTGCCAAATAACGTTTTGTCATTCTAACTATGACTTAATTGTTTTATCTACTATATTTAATTTTATTAAGATGATGGTTATGGTTGCATGGTAATGCAATTTTTAGCTTAGCATTGGAGGATAACCTATTAAGCATCTAACATGAGTGCTTTATGTTCAAATGTTAATGGGTAGTGTAGTGTGCCACTATTTCTCCTTATATCACTGTTACCTTCATCTTATATTTTGATGAACATTTTACACAAGAGTTTTGCATTTATGTTATTTTATTATATTTGTCGTATTTATTTTATTAGACAGATATATAGACAACTAGGATTATAAGTAATCTTTAGGGTTTAAATCTAAGGTTAGGATTATAAGTATTCTTTAAGGTTTAAATCTAAGGCTAGGATTAAAACTTTATCTGTAACCCTAGTATAAATAAGCTGTAAAATATTTACAATCTCATCATTCTTATTATTTTCTTTGAATTATAGAAAAACTAAAGGTTTTCTATAACCCTAATGTCACGTTTGGTACACAAGTAATAACACAAGTAAAAAGCTTAATTATTACATGGGTTTTAAAATAGTTTGTATAAAATAAAGAAGAATTGACATAAATCTAAACTTTAAGTGAGGAAGATGAGTAAAACCTCAAGTAAAAATAATACCTATTCAAAATAAAATAAGCAATATATATTCCTTATTTTTGTCCAAATTCACCCATGTGTGTGGCTAAAAATTACCTAGTGAAGGTAGTTTATTGTTAACTCATGTACTAAAACATGATGAAAAACTAACAGTCCAACCAAACACAGCATAGTTTTTTTAGAGTTCCATCTTCTTTCCTAATTATTTGTTCTGCCTCATTTCTTTCGATTGTTGTTGTTTCCCCTTAAATCGCATCAATGACACTGTCATTTTTATTCACACCTGTTTGTTCTTTTTCAGATAATATATGAATCAGCCATGGCCATGGTTGGTGTGGAAGCTTCCAATTCTATTGCTGTAGGTGACTCTCTTCATCATGACATTAAGGGTGCAAATGCAGCTGGAATCCAGTCGGCATTTATCACTGGAGGGATCCATGCAACTGAACTTGGACTGGATAGTTTTGGACAAGTTACTGATTTATCCTCCGTAAAGGCCCTTGCGTCCAAATATGATGCATATCCAACATATGTCCTTCCAGCTTTCGCATGGTAGAATTTATTCCGGGTACGTGTTCTCCCATGTTATGTAGTTTACATTTATGAACTCATTTTGGTACAAGGTTTAAAAGACGAGACCTCATAAATGGTATAAAGTTTAAACTGCAATGCAAAGGGAAGGACATCAGTTTCAAAGAAGGTTCATTCTGCAAATAAATATGACAACAATGTTGCCTGATAAAGTTATGCATAAACTAAGGATCCTAAATATGATAAACTAATATGAAATGATGTTAAAAATAGAAATAGCTAAACCCAGTGAGTAGTCCCAGTGGAAAAGGGAGTGTTACTCTTCCTAGGAGATCCGGGCTTCGAGCAGCTTGTCTGCACATGTTAACCTAATGTTCTTTATTCTTTCTTTTTTTTTCCTGAAAAAGGCCAAAGCTATCATTCATGTGCTGCTGATTTGCAATAGATGCTTGATTTTCAGGTCTTCAAGAAAGAAATTGCTTTCGCCATTGGTAATGGTTGTGAGAAAAGTGCATACAACTGTGGAGAACTCAATGGTGACATGTTATTCAAATTTAGTTGGTAAAACCGATCAGCCACCGGTCTAAACCTAGTGAAGCTGAAAATATAAAGAGAATAAAAAAATTACAGCCGTTGCTAGCTCAAGATCTGGTAACTGTATTTCCCCCTGAAGGTGAGATCTGGCAAGTGTATTGTATCAGTAAAAATTGAGTTATTATCATGTTGCATACTCAAATGCTTGTCATGGCCAACATGTTCGTTTAAAAAACATAAGCACTCCACTTTCCCTCCTTTTCTTTTTATAATTGGTTTAATTTGTAGCTGGTACAGCTCTATTTGGCCATATCTAAATGCTATATTACTCAGATTCGGGGGTCCTTCGTGGAAAATTGTAAACATTTGTGTCAAAATAGCTATGTTAGTTGTCGTTATCACTTTCAACTACCACATCAAATAAGTGCTCAATTGATGTTTGGTTAACTTTGATGAATCAACTTTTAAACATAGATTTTTTTTATAAAAAAAAAATTGGAACTCTGGACCGCGAGTTTCAATAAAAAATATTTTATTCATATCTTAAAAAATTTAGAATTTTGGGTGCTATTTTAAGGAATATAGGCCAAAAAGTGCTATTCGGGGGTTTGTGCCATTTTTTTACATACTTTTATATATTATGTTTTTTAGTTGATCAGAAAGGTAGAGTGATCACCGGATTAAATAAAAATAATATTTTACCATTAAAATTTCCAAAAAAATACCACATGGTCACTAAACTTATTGAGTTGTCTTAAAGGGTCATTACACATTTTAAAATGGTGATAAGTTTCAATAAAGTTTAAGGACTATTTTGTAACATTTTGATAAGCTTAATATAATTTTGTAATACTTTGATAAAGGTTAGTGGTTATTTTGCAATAGTTTGATAAATTAAATGACAATTTCGTACTTTTTAAAACTTAAATAATAAAAGGATAATTTTTACTTAATTCAACGATCATATGCGTACTTTACCTAAAAATCAATAAATACATGTACACTAATGTGTTAACACTAGGTTCCTGTAAAAAAAAAAAAGAATTTCACAAAAAATAATGTGCTAAGGTTTTTATATTGAGAGTAAATTGCATCGTATTACTGAATTTTAAGCTTAATATTAGTTATATCATTAAATTAAAATTAATATTATTTTAGCGTTGAAATTTAGTTTAGACGCGAGTCTTTAAGTTTCCGTCCACATTATCGATTTTAACGGTCTACTGTTATAATTGAAACCTAACTTAAAGTTTAATGTTAAAATAGTATAGATTTTAGTTTTGATGGTATAATCGACACTAAACTCAAAGATGAGTATTATCTGATATAGTTTACCCATAAATTAAATTAAATATTGAATTACATAAACAAAAAATTACGACTTTAACACTATTTGACCTTACCGTAGAAGTACCGAAGAAGAGAAAAAACAAACAGACCAATTGACCAATAGAATACTACGCTGCGCATCCTTCCTAAAGCTATATCCACTCAACTAACCACCCCTCCAATTGGAGTAACAGAATGGAAGGCGGAGGCCCACCTCAGCCGCAACAGCCTGACCCACAACACCACCTGCAATTTCCAGTATCGACGCCTGCCATTCCAGCCACTCCTAGCTATGGCGGCAGGTTTATTCAGTATAACATTTCCGGCAACATTTTTGAGGTCACTGCTAAATATAAAACCCCTATCATGCCCGTCGGTAAAGGCGCCTACGGCATCGTTTGGTAATTCTTGTTCTTCTTTTGATTCTGTTTCTTTTAGTTCCCCTCCTACTTGTTTTTTTTTTGTTACTTAGAATTGCCGTCTCGTTGTTCTTTTCAATTATTTGGGATTTAGTTCTGCGTTGAATACCGAGACAAATGAAAACGTAGCAATAAAGAAGATAGCGAATGCGTTTGATAACAAGATTGATGCAAAGAGAATTCTTCGTGAGATCCAGCTGCTTCGCCACATGACTAATGAAAACGTCAGTGAGTGGAATCTTATTTTCTTTTTCTGGATTCTTTTTACTTGCTGTTTTACTTTTTTTATTTGGTTTTCTTTTTGGCTGTTCTAATGTTGTTGTTGGCTATGCTATTGGTGTGTTCAGATTCCTTTTACAGTTTTTGTTTTGCTATATTTGGAGGATCAAAACCTCATTTCCTTTCCACTTTGAAAAGTTCATTATGGGAGTATTTGCTCACTGCTCACCAATTGTTGAATAGAACTCAACTCAAGAATCTAATGAGGCTACAGTTGATAACATATTGAATGCTTACTTGTGATCTATCCCGGGTATTATTTCATGTGCAAGTGGCTTCTGATTCTTTGCACAAACATAATTTATACGTTTCTATAATTACCCAAAACATTGCATGTTACTCATGCTACATTGGTAATGAACAGAAAGTTCTTTTTCTATGTAACCCTGGCTGTGTTTATTTCTCTTTGTTAGATGGGGATGTTGGATTACTATCAAAAACCTCAAAGTCCTCAACTAAACTGTACTTTCAAGTTTTATAACAGTTCCATTCCATCTTAAAATGGTTTCACTTTCTGAGTTTGGTTGTTAAGATTGATGAAATATATTGTTGATTTAACGCGAATTGTTTTGTCTAGTTGCGAATAGACACACAGACACAGGAAGCTAGGAAGAAGGATATCTTTTTGTTGTCATTGTGAGTTGGTCTCATCTGCGCATGTAATGCAGGTTGTTGCGATCAGGGATGTAATTCCACCACCCCAGAGGGAATGCTTTAATGATGTTTATATTGTATATGAGCTGATGGATACTAACCTGCGTCGGGTACTCCGTTCTAATCAAGAAATTATAAATGAGCATTGTCAGGTTGGAATACAAAATCTTGGTTAGTTTTTACAATACTCATATTCCTTTAATTACTAGCTAAGGTTTTAATGGTACAGCTATTTCCAGTTGACTATGGTAACGAATCCAAGTCGTTAGCCTGTACAGAACTTTTCTTCTTCCAAGTCATGCCAACTGATGAGGGTTAGTTTATGCCTGGCTTGACGTTTGCTAGGATTCAACTTCAAAAGAATGACTTGATTTTGCTCCCTTTGATTTTCTTAGGTTTCATGAAGGTCCCTAGGCCCCAATGGCTTTTCATACCTAGGGTTAGATTTGATTCATACAATCCCAAATAAAAGAATAACTGCAAAAATAATATAGTAACCCTTGAACTTGTGCCCATATATATGTAAATTTTATTAGTTCACAAAGCAGAGAAGTAATTGTAACCATGTTAAAAAAAATGTGTTCCCGATAGGAAAGTATCAAAGTAGAAGCTAATTCTCTTCTTTTTGTTTTCAGAACAAAAACCCAACAACTAGAAGTATCTAAGCTAATTATAGGGCCCATGGTTTTTAAGGGTTACCACTTGAGCCTTAAAATCAAATTAACCACCTTTCTTTGTGCTTTGCAGTATTTCATCTATCAAATTTTACGTGGTCTGAAGTATATACACTCCTCAAATGTTCTGCACAGGGACTTAAAACCTAGCAACCTTCTCCTGAATGCTAACTGTGACTTGAAAATATGTGATTTTGGACTGGCTTGTCTCACCTCTGAGAGTGATTTTATGATAGAATATGTTGTCAGTAGATGGTACCGTCCACCAGAACTGTTGCTAAATTCTTCACATTATACTGCAGCCATTGATATGTGGTCAGTGGGTTGCATTTTTATGGAATTATTGAATCGGAAGCCATTATTTCCTGGAAGGGATCATGTGCATCAGCTGCGATTGCTTTTGGAGGTAAATTCTTTTTTCCTGCAACCAATATAAATTATGTAAAGTGCAAACAATTAAGTTGTTGCTGAATAGGGTGCCATGAGCATTTCAGGAAAATAAACGGTAAACTACAAAAATGCTTGTACTATTTCACCATGTACACTAAACTGAACTCCCTTTGCCGTGCAGCTAGTTGGCACTCCAGCAGAAGCTGAAATGGGATTTTTGAATGAAAATGCTAAGAAATGCATTCGGCAACTTCCTGTCTATCCCCGTCAATCTCTCGCTAAAAAATTCCCAAATGCTCATTCTTTAGCTATTGATCTTGTTGAAAAGATGTTGACATTTGATCCCAGGCTAAGGATTACTGGTGAGTTTGTAGCAAAAGAAGATTCGTTTCTCTCTTAGTTGCCATGTTGCTGCAATGTCTTCATTCTGAGTCAGAACCCATTGAGTTATACTTGCTGTATGTTGCAGTTGAAGATGCCCTTGCTCATCCCTATCTAACAACACTTCATGATGAAAGAGATGAGCCTGTTTGTATGATCCCCTTTAAGTTTGACTTCGAGCAGGATGCATTAACCGCGGAGCAGATAAAGGAGTTGATATACCAGGAGGCACTTGCATTCAACCCATACCATCAATAGCAGCAACATGACTCGTTTACTCGACATGCCATCTATCTATTGTGTAGAAAATGCTTTTATGCTTTGGAATTGGTGATCGATTTCTTCATGTACATAGGTTCCATCCTCTTGAATTGAGATATAGGCAGAATTGCATCGGCTGTCAATTCATGCTTTCTTTTTGTTTTAATTCGTTGAGTCAGGCTTGATTCTCCACCCTTCAAAGGAATTCGTTAATGTAGCTCATTTGTTCCAATTTGCTCGTTTGTTATAAAGCCATGGAAATTAATTAAGTCCCTTTTAGTTCTAACAGGCATAGAAATTAACAGAATTTCATAAATACAATCCATCAATGACTACAAACTAGGAATGAAGCAGAAAATGAACGCCGACGAAACAAACCACAAGAATCAAACATAAATTAATCTCTACTGCAGCAATTCAGTATAAGGTACACAATTTAGTATCCTTTAACATGCCACTTTAACTCTTCACACTCCCAAAAAATCTTGAAAGTGGCACTGGACCTTCACCTTCTTCATTATCAGTGCTTGAGTTCTTATTTCTTGATTTGTGTTCCTTTTTCTTATCTCTCCTAGACTTGGACTTTGATCTTCTTGATTCTCTCTCTTCGTCATCACTACTTGAAGATTCCGAGGATGAACTTGAGGAGCTAGAGTTGGAAGACCTCCGTCTTGAACGCTTCATAAAGTCAAAGGTTTAATGAATGCACTTCAGTTAACATTGTCATGGAGTTGTTAGAAACTGGAAATACCTTTCTCTTTTTGCTGCTGCGCTTCTTTGCATAAGCATCTTTGTCTTTTCGATCTGAAATGAATTCAACACCCTTAGAGAACAAGTAAAAGATGCAGTAACTAAAGCACGAACATGAGAAGACCAGCCTATTTAAGGCCTTTTAGACGCACCCTTTTTATGGCTAGATTTACTACTGGAATGGTTTCTACCATGCGCAAGCTTGCTTGCCCTTTCAGCATCTAGCTGTGCTCTATATTCTCGCATCATTCGATCTGTATCTGCTTCTAATTCCCCCTTCCTCAATGCATCTTCCTATCATATCAACAAAATACACAAAACAACATTGAACCCCACCTTACGAGTCTAGTTGTTTGTCACAATCAAATAGACGGTTGAGTTAGCATTGCAATTTAACCAGGCTAGCACTAGTCTGAAGAATATCATTATCACATTTAGCAAATGAACAAATAACTTCGACAAAGCAACTCCTTAGAGCCTAGTTGATAAACGTCAGTTGCATATAGCTCACTGTTGATGTTTGAAACTAGAATCAATATGGCAAGGTTGTTATTGACAAATAACGGTTAACTGCATGGTATTTTGGTCAACTAACTCACCTGCAAAGCTGCAAAGTAGCAAGTTTCTCTCCAATGCACACTAAATTTATAAACTACAAGAGAAAAAAAAAGTTCTGTACATATTTGCATTCAACTAATAAATAAAAAGGCAGGTAAGTTTTGTGGATCATTTGCAAGACATTTAATCTTATGAATAACTAGGTAGACATATGTTTATACAAAAAATGGATTTCTTAAAGATTTTTCCAATGTATATGCTTGTTTACTAACAGAAACATGTGATTCATTATGCATCTGTATCCGATTGAATACAAATACTTAAGCAACTTTTACCACAAGTCAAGATGATAGAAACAAGGGGGGAGATCATTCTCAAGCTTACCTTTTGTTTCTTTTTAAACTCTTCCCACGTAACCGTATGAGAAGTTTTAAGACTGGCCAAACGAGCAGCATGCCACTCTGGTGAATGAAAAGAACCATCCACCTGCGATTCTCCTCTTCAGAAACGCTCCAGAACAAAAACAAAAAACAGAGAAACAAAAATCCCCAAAAAAAATTACAATCTCATGGCAAAATAATAATAATAAAGAGAGCAACGTTTCCCTCAAAAATCAATTTGCAGCCAATGTTATTAAGTTTGTCAAAAACCAATTATTTAAAGTTAGCAAACGTAATAGCTATCGAGCAACAAAAGAACTTGATTGGTATAGACCAAAAACAAATTCGTAAAAATTTGAATGATCGAATACATAAAGAAACATAACATTTATTACACTGATTACCCCGGAATAAGAAAAAATAGTGATGAATTCAAAACCACAAACTCAGTAAAATACAACTCATCAAATAGAGATTGCACTGAACTAAAACAAATAACAAATTCCCTTATTAGCATATATCTATGCTATTACACCCTTTTTATCTAAGAACTAATTCGGGTCAGTACTTGAATATTACTATACCCCGAATGCGCCATATTCATGCTTTACAGGAATTTAATACCATAGTGATTTTCAAAACAATTAGTGGGAGATTAACATTAATGCTTCACTAAATTACTTCTAACTCCCAAAACTGAATCAACTAGAAACAAATTTTTAGAAGACCCCCAAAGTAAAACTGCAAACTTGGGAAGCACCAAGAAACACAACTACCAATATAAATGAGATGGAAATAAATCAACAAATGCTAATCACCCAAAGGAAAAACAAGTGCAGGGAACTATCAAAATATAAAAAATATGTAGAATTGTTTGAACATGGAAGGGTACAAACCATGCCATCCTCGATATCTTCAGGGCCAGCAGAGGAAGAGCCAAGCCTGGCTCTTTGCATAGCCTTGTAGGTTTGGTTTTTCCCCATTTTCAGAAATACCCAGATTCAAAAAGAAAACCCAGAAAAAATTGAAAATATAAAAAGAAGATTGTTTGCTTTCTGGTGTTTAAGATACTAAGGGTAAAATACCCATATTGAAGTAAGAAAGAATATAGGGATTTGTATTCAGCAAAGAGAGAGGTTTGGGAGGAAGAGGGATGGGAATCTCAGTTCTATTTCCCTTCAATGCTAAATAATTATTAGGTTTTTAATATTTCATCTTCTTTTTAATCAGTAATATATCTGAGAGCAACACAAAAAATGAAAGGGAATAAAAAAAAGGGTAAACTATTGCAATGGTCACTTTTGTTTTATAAGTATTCGTATTTTCTCACTGAATTACAAAAAGTAACGTTTTGGTCACTTACATTATCATTTTAGAACGTTTTATAATGTCCCATTTCAAATGCAGCTGTCAATATGCCCTTGTGAACAAATCTCATCACATATAGAGATATTATGTAAAAATAAATTAGTGATTCTCAGTTGAAGTTTATGTTCAATGATAGAAGTGGAACTCTGCTATGTTTTAAGACATGCTTGCCAAACAAGTTATTTTGGAGCAAAGATAGGGATGGGAAATTTTCCATCATTTCATCTTGAGAATGAGTAAGTGTGTTGAATTACAAGGACTGGCTTTATTGCATATCGACTATGGTGTTCTTTTAGATACAGATAACGATTCAAATGAATGTGCAGAACAGCATACGTTTTTTGCTCCCCACAAGATGCCTAAAACAAAGATGTTTTAATTCATTCTTTCCTATTTAACAAGGAGTCTTCATAAGTATGCCTCTTGGGACCTCTCAGCATCCATACGTTCAAGCACCCGTTGAGCTTCCTCTTCGGTGGCCGGAACAACATTCCGAATCCTCAATCCCTCTTTTATTGCCACGGGGCGGACTGTAAATGTGAAGTAGAATTTGTTGGATACCTATTCAAGTTGGATAATATTTCACCAAAAATTAAAACCAATGTGCATGCCATATGTAGAACCATTTTTTATTCACACATTCAACTTTGTTGAATTCTATTGTTCGTTATCTTCATGTATAGAAAGGGTTCTGAACAGTGATAACTGTAACTCGATCTAATGTGCTATGACAGATAGTAAGCATGGCGGATGAAGCTTTAACCTAGCTATCAGTTATTACACAATGTACGTTCATTCTTATATACTTTCCGGTACTCACCTCACTACACCTTAGCTCAGGCCTTGTGACATGAGCTACAACTTCCACATTTATCAGAGGTGTCATAGGGTTCTCAAGTTCTGTATATAAAACACAAGACTTGAAACGGAGGAAATTTCCAACATCCACCTGCATTAGCCAAAAAAAATCATTAAGTGAAGTGTTGTTGCCTTGATCATTTCATATATAAATATAACGAAAGATTTCATTGTAAATTTCTTCACAGCTTTCTACATAATGGATCCATTGGTAGGGCATGCATCAACTTATAAACAACAGCATGTATGAGTTTCTTCTGAAAGTTTTAAATATTTCTCGAACAGTTTCAACCTTCAACTTATGCAAGGAAGTTTCCAGAAGCAGCCTATTTAAGAACATTCTCCTGTCTTACTGTCGGAAACTCCAGCCTCAAACCTCACCAATACAACTAACTTATCCACAATTCATGGCACTAATTATAATTGTGCGCAAAGAGAGGTCACCTTGCTATACTCGACACACTATCAAAAGCAGAGGGGAAAATGGTCCACTTCATGTGGTGTCGAGATTTGTTACTGCAAAGGTTTATTTAGAACTTAATAGTTCTAGCTACTTACAGGTTCAACATGATCAACTTCCAGAAAACAAGGTGCAGCACCAGCAAAGGCATAAGCAGTCGAGAAGGCCAGTTCAGATGCTTTCCGCATCAAAAAACCTCCGAAAATCCAACCATGGATATTCCTTTGTTGTGGTTGGCACATCAGTGAATTCCCATGACAAGTATCTCTTATAAGAATGCTATCTCTGTCCACTAATGCTGGCATGTCGCAGAAAACTCGCCCTTCAGCCAACAGTGCGTTAAGTCGGTCTTCATTATCAACATCCTTCTCTTGTGCTGCTCTCTTCTGCTTTCTCATTTTGTTCCTCTCTTCTGCTCATAGCAATTTTTCATGTTCAGTTTCAGGCAATATCTGGTTAAGTGGAGCTGATTTTCCTGTCTTGGAGTCATGAGCAACAAACGCGAAGTTTGCCACAAAGCAACAGAATCCGAGGGATCCGGAGAATCTACAATTGAAAAAAAGCATATGTAGAGAAATCAAATAAATTGACTCATTGAATCCCGAAATAACTTTTAACAAGGGATTATACTCAACTGGCGATTTTTCAGGAGGTTATACTTCTTAGTTGTTCCTTCATTTTCATTTCAGACACACAACCACAATTCAGAGAAAATCAATCAATGTGAAGGATGATATCACCAAAATTGAGGGCTTTGTATGCTAAGCACAGAAAGTGAAAAGCATAAAAATCAGTTCACTCAGCAGCATCTGTGTATGCTATACCTAAATGTTACAATTCATTCGGTATTCATATCCTAAGTCTACAACTCGGATATTTGGAAGTTGAAACAGATGCAGCAAGCTTCCTACAGAGAATTAGCAGGCCACGGAAAAAACAGAAAAGCTGACTTAGATAGGAGAAACAACCTTGAACATTCATATAAGACCTAATAGGTATGGAGTTGAGTGGAACCTCTTTGAAAGAGCACATAACACTTCAACAAGTGATATAGCTGAGCTGCTAACTTTAGTTGGAAGATGATAAAATTCATCGAGTTTGAATGCCAAAACCAGCAAAAATGAAAAGGAATGACCAAGGATCCCTCAGCTCAAAATTGAAATTAGTGAAGCACAAAATTTCACATGAAACGGTTAATATGCCAATTGCAAATAAGCTCTTGAGCACCTTAGCTCGCTCAGGGTTTTCTTTACTGAATCAGCAGGGATAAATAAAGAGGGTAAAATCGGGGATTAGGTAGTCTTTCATATCACAACAAGACAAAACTATCTGTTACATCCTAATATCTGAGCTTAGCTCAAGGTTCCTTCTATTAATCTTTGGGGTTAATCTCAAAATGCCTATGATCGATCAACAATTGCATGATAAAAATTGGCCGAAAGCATGCATCTACAACCAAGAAGCAATACCTTTAACAGCATATCAAGTGTGAAGTGTATATATAAGCAGCGAAAATATTTGATAAAAGACAAATAATGATATGCCAATGGCAACTTTCAAACTCAAACAACTTCGAGATTATCGATGTACCGGAAAAGTTATCAATTCAATCTAGCTGCAAACTCAACCAAAAATAATCAATTTATATTTTATTCAAGAAGACTGCTATAGGATAATGGACATATTTAGAACCAGAAGAAACAAAAAGAGAGACACATGTAAATGGAAGTTATCTGAGGCCAACAACAGAACATGTAAGGAAGCAGGGGAAAAAATTAACTAGTCTCTATCTGTACTACCTGGTGTGGATTGAGTTACTTCCAGCTGAATCTCCATTGAAGACCTCCCAACCCATGTAACAACCCCAGAGACTTTCAAGTCAAGTCAACACGGATCGGTTTTTTCAGAACCATCTTGTCAACAGAAGCTGTAACCAATAATATAGACCTTGTTGCACCATCATCATTCCGACAATGCTAATCCGAAAGCAAACAACAAATTACAGAAAGTATGAAATTCGGTACCAGCTCATCATAGAATGCATATATTTCACCCCATTTCAAGAACTATTACCACCAGTCTAAACTCAAACAAGCTTAATATAGCCATTAAGATATATTAAAACTATAAATTTTTACAAAATACTCTTAAAATTCTTACCTTATATGAGATGGTTCCAGCGAGAGCATCAAGATCCTCAAGCAATTTCCCCATCCTCATCTCATCCCAAGGGTTCCTATACTGCCCCCTGAGTATATAATCAGAAGAAAACTTATAAGTAATACTAGTCCTGCTCTTTGAAGGGGTTTTTGCAACTAATTCAGTTTGTGAATCTTGAGCTCCATCACAACTTTTCTCAAACATGCTTGTGCTTGCTTCCCATAAGGCATTGGTTACAGGAGAATGGTACATTCCGGGCCATAAACGGATCGGTTTCCTCATTGAAGACCCTGCATCAATAGGCTGAGAGCCATGAATTGGTCCACTAACAGTGGAAACAACAGGGATATCATCTGAAGCAGAAAGTTCAGTCTTTTTAACACAAAGGGTCCTGATTTGTGGAAAAGTTTGAGGCTTGGAAGTGAGATTTGGTTGTTTCAGTGAATTTGAGAAGTGGGTATTGAACCTTGGGAATGAAGATGAATTGGCCGTGAAAACTGGCATGGTTGAACCAGAAAACTTGGAATTAAAAATGGGATTTTGGGAAGTGAATGGTTCATTGGTTTGACAAGTGTTTTTTTGTTGAGGATTGAAAAGATGTGGGCTTGGAGTTGTTGAATCTGAAGAAAGGGTGAGAAAGTGGCATTTTCAAAGGGTTCATGGCTTCAGATTCTGATTCAGAGACAAGTCAAGCGCTATTAAACTCCATGATAATGTGTTGAAAGAAAGTGTAAAATTGGAGGATATTTTCTGAGTTGATCGCTGTGTCAAGTTTCCACTCGTTGTATTGCAGAAGCTTTCCTATTCGGAAGGGTTTTGGTTGGTTCCGAATATTGGCTTTATTTTTTTGGGCTAATAAACGGCGGGTACTTATAATTGTTGAACGAGTATTTTTTAAAATATTTTAATTTTAACTATTAGATTAAAAAAAGTGTGGAGGTTGTTGGTAAGTTAAAAAATACAAAATTTAAAATGTTACTCATTAATTTAAATGTTATTAAAAGATATAATATTAAGTTGACATCATAAGTTTCAAAATTTACTAATAATTATTGAAATTTACTATAATATGTAATTTTTTTGGTTACAACTTAAAATGTTACTATTATATATAACATTTTAGGTTGCAACCTAAATTTAGAAACTTAGATAATATTTATGGTTGCAACTTAAAATGTTACTTACCAATCTAAATATTACAAAAAAATATAACATTTTAAGTTGACATGGTAAGTTTCAAAACTTACTAACAAGTATTGAAACTTAGCATAATATGTAAAATTTTCGGAAATTTTATGTAAAATACTCTTAAAAAAAATGACCACTTCAGAGCATTATTTAGAAAAATGACCTCAAATCTGCTACGTATGAACAACTCGCGTTCTAGGCAAAGCGAGTTCCGATACTTTCAGCGAAAAGCGAATTGTTCTTACATTGCATCGCTTTTCAGAATAACGAACTTAAAGAACTTGAGAATAAGTTATTTCTTCAAATATCTAATTTTGGGTTTAATTTGTTAAAATAAAGTTTAAATTACTCATATACTCTAAGAAAACTCGTAAGTTTCGAAACTTACAAAAAAATTGACATTTCAACCTAAAATGTTATACATTTTGGTTACATTTTATGCTTCACGACAAGTATCGAAACTTAGCTGAAAGTTTCTAAACTCACAACAAATTTGTCATTTCAACCTAAAATGTTAATATATACTAGTTATATTTTAGGTTTCCTGACAAGTATCGAAACTTAGTCGGAAGTTTTGAAACTCACAAAAAAATTGTCATTCCAACCTAAAATGTTATACATACTAGTTACATTTTAGGTTTCACGACAAGTATTGAAACTTAGTTGGAAGTTTCGAAACTTACAAAAAATTGTATCATTTCAACCTAAAGTGTTATCCATAATAGTTACATTTTTTCGAAACCTTAATCCATACATCATCCTTTATCAGTGTATGGAGATGTATGGATTAAGGTTTCGATAAAACGTAACTATTATGGATAACACTTTAGGTTGAAATGATACAATCTTTTGTAAGTTTCGAAACTTCCAACTAAGTTTCAATACTTCTCTTTTCAAAAGATATGAATGTACAACACGATTGTTTTTATATCTTAAATTTTCTCATTTACTTTATGATGTGCGATTAATGTCCCTCACGTATTTCAAACGTGATACTTTGCTCCTGCATGTTTTAGCAATTACTCTAGTTTGATAATTTCTCAAAAATTAAAAAACAACATTTAATATTCAATTTCTCAAAAATTAAATTTTATATCCAACAAATCTAGATTACACGATTAGTAAAATAACCTAGATCAGTAAAATCATAGGAATTGGTCTAGTTTCAAGTCAATTAATGTGTACTGTGTGTGTTTTGAAAATTAGGTTTAGGGAGGGATGTGTTTTTCTTTTCAAACTTGACTCCTGAATTATATCATTTTTACAACTTTGATATTTAAACTTTATCACATTTTATTTTAAAATTTCTGACATCTAATAAGAATATGTCATAGACATATTCTTATTGTCATTTTTTAATTTTAGAGAAATCAAAAACGAAAATAAAAATTTAATAATGAAAATGTGATAAAAAGTTAGGTACCATAATAAGAAAAAGATGACAAAATTGGTGGGATATTGTATCCCAGAAAAAATATTTAGAAAACTACCGTATAGTTGAAATTATTTCGAAAACTATGGTGCTTTCAACAGTGAGGTCGGATTGCTTTCTAACCGACCTCATACAATTAAAATTTTTTAAAAAAATATGAAGGCCCCTTGAAAGCAATCCGACTTCATGTGTAAATTTTTTTGAGATCCCCTTGAAAGCAATCCGACCTCATGTGGGATTAATAAAAAAATATAATAAAAAATGTAGAGGTCGGCGGGATTACCATCTGACCTTATGTTGGAATAATAAAAAAATTTAAGAGGGCGGTGGGATTACCATCCAACCTCATGCCAATTGCCCCAGAGGGTGCAGCGTGTGGTCACAGGTAATAAAGTAAAAAAAAAACAAAAGATAGGATATGATAGGTGTATCAGAAATCTGAAAAGTATGTTTAATTTTTTCGGGAATGGGGAGGTGGGTTGAGTGATTCATGTATAAATTTTTAGTTGTTAAATAGGGGTTGAAAGTGTTGAGAATTTTAGAACAAAATTTTTGAAGAAGTTGGGTGAAGAAGTAAAAGAAAGAATAGGAGTTGAAGAAAATATTGTAAGTTTTGAAGTTTATATATCTTGCTTTTAAATTTAGTTCGAAATTTTTTCTGTAAATTTTTCAAGAGATATTGTGTTTTGTGTTAAATAAGTGAGGTGAAAGGTAAACGTTGAAGGAAGTGGAAAAAAACTGAGTGAAGAAGGAGAAGAAGAAAGTGGTGGAAGAAGTTTTGAAGAAATTTTTAGTAAGTTGATTTGTACATTTTATTTTGAATATGTAGATTCTTTGTTTATGTTTATTTTGTTGTTTAGGTAAAAAATTCGTAACAATATAATATTATGACAATGAGCAACGTGTTTACGGCCATTATCCATTACGATGGAGAAATTGTAAAAACTGATATCGGTGTCGTATTTGACTCAGAAAGCACTACAAAGATGAGGTTTTAAAAGAATATTTCCCTTCGAGAGCTGAAGCATGACATAGAAAGAAAAATAGGAGCTGAGATTGTTCGTTTGCGGTACCGATGGAAGACATGTGATGATCCAATTAGATATTCTACAATAGCTCTTAAAGATGACGATGATGTTGGACTCATGATTGCAGAGCATGATTCAATACGTATCCGAAGTGTTGAGTTACATGCTAAGTTGCGTGAGAGACATGACGACTCGGGCCCATCCAGAAATGTATTTGGAAGTTCTTCTCAAATGGGTTTCGGTAGTGCGTTTGAGGACCAGCCATATAGGTTTGGAGACAATTTTGTTGCTTTGTTGGAAAGTGGGACACCAGATGCATTTCATCCATATGACAGACCTTCGACGTTCCCAACGGTTGAGCTGACAGTTGATCCAAGTGTTGGCAATGGCGTTGAAAATCTCCAAGGCCGATGGGGAGAAACGCGTGCTGATTCTACTGAAGATGAAGATGAAGAAACTTGAGATCTCGACTTGAGTGGTGATGACCTTGGTGATAAGCCTATTTTCGGTGGTGGTGAGTTCGTGTCGGGTGGGGATGAGGTTACATGGTACGAACCTCCTGCTCACATGAACTTAATAGATTATGATGCAATGAGGGCACCTGAATATCCGTGATGCCACAATTAAGTTTAGGTTCCTCTAATGAGTTATCGGTTGGGATGTAGTTTAAAGACAAGGAAGAAGCCACAATCTCAATTATAGAGTATTCTATCAGAAAGCATGTAGACTTTACTGTTATAGAATCTACTCCTAGAACAATGTTTGTATTAAATATGGAGAAGATTGTAATTGGAAGATTTTAGTGTCTAAACTTCAGAGGAGAACTACTTGGGAGATTACAAAGTACAATGGTGGACACACTTGTTTACGAAATTCAATCAACCAAGATCACCGTAAGTTGGACTCTGATGTAATAAGTCACCACGTGAAGATGTTGGTTGAAGCAAATCCTAGGGTTACTGTTTCAATAATTATGGCATCTATGAAGCAACAATTTGAATACCAAATAGAATATGGAAAGGGTTGGTATGCAAGGGATAAGGCACTGAAAAATGTGTACGGTAATTACGAGAAGTCATACAATGAGCTACTGACACTATTACAAGCAATGATATATTTTATTCCGGGAATTGTAGTCAGGTATAAAAACAAGAATGCATGCAACCGAGAAGGTCAGCTTCTTCCAGGGAAGAAAATATTCCACCAATTATTTTGTACATTCAAGCCATATATCGAAGGCTTTTTATTTTGCAAACGGATGGTCTAAGTTGATGGTACATGGTTGTACGGAAGATACAAACATGTTCTGTTGATTACCGTTACACAAGATGGTAATCAAAATATATTTCTGATTGCCTTCACAATTGTTGATACAGAGTCGACGGACTCTTGGAAGTTCTTTTTAAGTAATTTACGTGAACATGTTGTTCGAGAAGATGGAGTTTGCTTGATTTCAGATAGAGCAACAGGCATCTTAGCAACAATTCATAGAGAAAACAATCGGTGGACACCTCCGCATGCGTATCCCGCGTACTGTGTACGCCATACTGGCAAGAACGCAATTGAAAGGTGGAAAAAACCCTACCTTCGCAACGCGATTTTAGGCATGGGTAAGTAATTTTCATTTTTTCAGACTTGATTGTTTATGTATTATGAATTTTGCCAATGCTACTGCGTTCTTGCCTAACAATATATTACGGAACAAGATATGAACTACTACAGCCAAATGTTGAGCGGAAGTTGGCAAATTTACACATGGAGTACGGCAAAGATGTTTGGGCGTCGTCCAAAAGTATAGAGAGGGAAATATGGACCCAATCGTATGGTGAAAGTCGACGATACAGGCAAATGACAACCAACCTTATAGAGTGTATAAATGGTGTATTAAAAGGAACATGTCACCTCCCAATAGCTAGCTTGGTGAGAGAGACGTACTACAGGTTGGCTAAAGTATGGTCTGATAAAGGGTCAGAAATTCAAGCTATGATAAATAGGGGACAAGTCTGGTCTCCCGATCTTGTGACAAAAATGCAAAAGAACGTGGAACCGGCAAGATCGATGGCTGTTCACAGGTTCAACCTAAATGGACAGATTTTTGATGTTGTTGATTCCCTGCGTAACAACGAATGAGGGCACCGCCAAACACTTCGAGTGAATTTTAGGCAAAGATGATGTGACTGTGGTGAGTTCCAGGCATGGCGATATCCATGTTGGCATGCAACCGCAATATGTATGTCTAAAAGGGTTGACCCGTACAGCTTTGCGGATGAATACTTTAACTTGCACAGGATAATAAATATTTACATATATGAGTTCCCACCGATCGCGAATTCATAATATTGGCCACCATTAGAGCATGACGAATGGTTACCGAATTCGACACTCCGTAGAGAACCAAAAGGTCGTCATCCATCTACTCGCATCCGTACTAGTATGGATCTTCATTACAGGGAGGCAGAAGAACCAAATAGATGTACAGAATGTAGGGTTACAGGACATTCCAAAAACAAATTTCCAAATCGACTGAATTACATGGCAATGCCTCGGTGATTTCATTCACTATTCGTGGTAGAACTAGTTTCTTTTTTTATATTTGTATTCGAATGAACATTTGGTGAGATGTTTATTTTCGTAATGAATTATTCGTGGTAGTTAATGTGCATGTTCGATGTTTATTTTGCTAATGAATTATATACTCAATTTGTTGAGATGTTCATTTTGATATAACAAAGTTAAAAATATTTTTGAACTAAATTCAAGTATTGCAAATTATTTTAGGACTAAATTCAAATATTGCAAAATATGTTTAGACAAAATTCAGAGTACATGAAGTCATTTTCGATACAATTTTTGTCCATATAGGGATGTGGTCGAATCATAATGGCTCGGTGGTCGTCGATCTTGTTACGGTCTTCAGAATGCATCATCATCTTCTTCTTCTTCTTCCTCTTTTTCTTCATCATCATCATCATTATCAATCACCCGCGGCATAAGAGGTGGCGTTGTATACACATAGTCACTACTATGTGGTGAAAACGTGGGACTGCTAATCGACGTCATCATCATAAAATCTGTGATCCCTTGATAGTCTATGTTTCCACCAAAGCTCGTATACATAGGTGTCTGTGAATGATTAAAATCTGGTACGTATGCTCCAAAAACATTCCCACCCGAACTCCCGCCCATTGATGGATGATAAATGGGTGACTGTGAATGATAAAAATCTTGAACGTATGCTTCAGTAACATTCACACTCGAGCTCTCGCCCATTGTTGGATGATAACTGGGTGGCTGCGAATGATAAAAGCTGTCATCTACCAGATTCGCAAACGAGCTCCCGTCCATTGTTGGATGATAACTAGGTGGCTGCGAATGATAAAAGCTGTCATCTACCAGATTCGCAAACGAGCTCCTGCCCATTGTTGGATGATAACTGGGTGGCTGCGAATGATAGAAGCTATCATCCACCGGATTGGCAAACAAGCTCCCTGCCATTGCTGGATTCTCACTCGTGGTTGAAAAAGTACCGGCATACATATCTAGTGTACCATATTCACTGTGAGATTCATCCTCTTGACTTCGCCCCGCAGAACTCTTAGATGATTGACTACGACCACCAAATTTATTTAGAAATACTTGGCATTGTTGCCGTTCGTCCACAATAGTTAAGTACGGCTTTCCATTATTTTGATAAAATATCATGTACTCTGAATTATCCGACTCCAAATCATTGACTTGCATTCCAGAGCGAGGTGGCAACCGTTCACGTCTGTTGTTCCACCTTTCAACGTACTTTCGTTGCTTTATTTCACATGTATGATGCTCCTTACCGCGAAAGTCCAGAAGGTGTAGGTTATCATGATTGCTGTCATGATTCAGCGGATCTCTCGGAATGGGCTGGTGGAAGCCAAATTGTCTTAGGACTTTATCTTCGAATTGGTATTCCACAAAAGCAAAATGGATCACCGGTGTAACCGCACATAATAGATAAGAATCAATCATCATTATGTCTGGTACGATTACGCGTCCGCCAGCGTATGGCTTCCAAATAAACTGTAAAAAATAATAAATTTAACTTTTAAAATAAATAAATTAATTATATTAAAAATATAACATGTGAAAATAACTTAACTCCGATACCTCATTTTTGCAAGATAAATCAATACAAGCTCTAAACACTCTCACATTGTTGTGTGCTAACCTTGTGTGAGATTTTTTTCATATTCCATCTGCATACACATCCAAATAACAGTCGTTTGATTATTTTGTAGATAAAAAATAATTTTAAAACCTTGTAAACTTAAACTTCCAAATCAAAGTAAAGAAATTACCTACTGACAAGAGGAAAATTTCTCGAACTTCGAGTAACCGGTGTAAAAAATGGAAGTCGTTCCCATGCCCAAGCTTGCAATAGCAACATACATCCACCAATACCCATTGCCTTTACTGTAACACCCTAGAAGGTTAAAAAAATTGATTGAGATGGCAGCCAAGGGGTTTTAAGCCCGTGACCTTGGCTACATGGACCTATATTATTAACAATTGAGCTAAGAAAGATCTTGGATATAAGTTATACCCACTTATTTTTAAGTGGTTCTTGAAAAAGTTAAAATAATAAATAATACAAATATCTCACCTACCCCTCTCTATGGCATTAATTAGGATCATCTACCCTAAACAAGGGACCCACAACCTCCCGTTTTATTCCCTGACCCCTCAACTTCCTCCATCGGTCAATAGCCCCGATTTGCCCCCCACTGTGCCGCCATGTCACGCACCGCCATCACCCTCGTGATCGCCACCTTGCACCGACCAAAACCCCTAAAGACATGCGCTCGATCGCTGCTGCAATCGCCGGTAATCGAGGAATTTAGGTTCGTTGAACCTAGGGTTAAACCCTTTGGGGTTTTTCTTTTTCTGGTCACTGTGGCTAGTCGTTTGACAGTCCAACACCACCGCTGCCTTTGCCATGCTGAACCAGTCAAAACCCGTGCCTTTGATCACCGGTTTACTGCCGTATTAAACCCCATCGGAGTTACACCGAACCTGATCACTTTCCTTTCTGATTTGGTAATTTTGGTACGATTTCTGGCTTAAATTCAAGATTTTGGGTGAGTTATGGGAGTTTTATACGATTTTCGGTGCATTTTTTGGCCTTTTTCCGGCCATTTCGGTCGCGCGTGGGCTTCACACGCCGTCCTGGGCGATTTCTGGCTGCCCTAGGCAGCGGCCGTTGAGTGGCCAGCCTAGACCTAGCGACCCGTAGATTGAGCTGCCGAATCGGTCGGACCAAACCGGTGCGGGCCTATTGGTAAATTTGACCCAAGTTGACCAAACCCGACCCGAGTTTGACCGTTGACCGAGTCAACCAAGTGAGTCAACCCAGTGAGTTAACTCACCTGAGTCACCGATGGACGAGTAATGTCATCTTGCGACGTCGGCGTTGACTTTGACTAGTGATGTCCACGCATGGCGTCGGCGTTGACTTTGACCAAAAAGTCATTTTCCCAAAATGACATATTCTATGTTTTTGGCGCCCTGAGTCCGATTTTGAAGCCCGTTTCATGAAATTCTAACATGAGAGCCTCCAAATGGGACATTGAACTTGAACATGCATTGTCTTAAGTTAAATTAATTGAGAAATATTGTAGAACAAAGGGTGACATTGATCTTTTGATTAAAGGTACTCGTGGATCTCCGATCGTGCCTTCTTCCTATCGACTCATCGATCAAGATCGCCCCATGATCCCATCGTCAAATGCGGTTCCATAACTTAGTATTTTATTTTGATCAAGATGTGAATATGTTAGTAACCGTAATCCTTGTCGATTTAGGTTCGATCCGTAATGAGCGTAATCCCGATGCCTAGTAGATTATCGGACTGCTGACTTTTGAGGTGTGTTCTTATGTGCTATATGGTGATTTCTAATTTTTATACCTACTTTATATGTTCTATCAAAGCGATTATGTGCACATGATTATTTACTTAATTTCACACGAACATAACATGTTTTCTAAAGTAAGAATGATTATACTATATGATTGATATATGCCCTAGTACCCGATATGACAAGTATGTTCTATGATTACCGTTTATCAAGTATAGAATAAAGTTCATCGAGGGTTGTTCTTATTTGTTTACTCTGCATACTATGATCTTTGCTGGGGTGATTAATAGGGGTACTTGGGTTATGATATGTAGTATCGTAAGGTTTAGCCACGATCCTTTGGTAATTCTACCCGTATGAGGTTCATATGCTTCAGCTAGGATAATTCCGCCCGTATTCGGTTTCTACGCCGGCTAGGTAATTGCCCGGACCTAAGGTATTCCCTTAAGATGGTACCCATGTCCAATGGGCTCGGGTTAACGCTTGTATATGATACCATTCTGGGGAACCGTATCATAGAGTTTGGTTGGAGGGTAGTTAAGTTATGGAAACTTGCATGCGTATGGACATGTCTTACTGAAATGTTTTACTATGCTATTGATATAAATGTTTTTACTTGCACTGTTGGAACACACTGAGCTCTCTAGCTCATACCCCATCTTTCTCCATTTTTAGATATTTTGGATAGGCTACCCTGTACCTCTGACACTCGGAGGATCGACATATTCTATATAGATTGTAATGTTTCCATCCACTATTTTGTTATTTCAGGGTGACATGTGCCTATATTTTGAGATATATGACATTTTGTTACGATCTTTTTGATACATTACTTGATGTTGCCTATTTTGAAATCATTATATGTCAGGTTTATAAAGATGACTTTATCAGTTTACGTAGTTATATATATATATTCAAATTAAATACTTGAATATTTGTGATTTTTAATTTAGATATTTAAGTTGAGATGTGCCCTTTGACTCGGTCCTTCAAAGATAGGTCGGTCTAGGGTGATTATATCGAGCTTTTGGTTTTAAAACCTCGGACCGTGGATGAGTCCATTTAAAGTATTACTTTGAAATGTTTTACAAAAGTTTTATGAAACGGGCCATGTCACCAAGTTTTATGTTCTGAAAGGGGCGACGACGACACGCTCGTGGGCGAGGTCGAACTAGTAGATTTGTGGACCCTATTGAGTATCTAGTGGTCGATCCGGATGCCCCCGCAGACACTTCAGCCCATGTTGATCCTTCGGCTCCCGTAGAGCCTCCATTCCCTTGTGGTCCTCGGTTTGACGGTTCCCACCATCCTTCTAGTATTGATATGACTACTCGGTCGGAGGAGGAGCGGCAGTTCCGGGGCGAGCCTATGACTGGAGTTACTAATGAGACTTTAAGTAGACATTTTCTTCAGCTGATTCAGGTGTAGTCAAAGCATCGGGTGTCGCCCCAAAAGTCCCCATCTACTAGACCTTGTTTGCTAATAAGATCGGGACCTTCTTGGGATCTCTTAGTGGAGCACCGACCGAGGGTGAGGAATGGTTGTATGACACCGAAGCGATGAATGGATAAGATGGGTTTTGAGCCATCCAAGAAATACTTGGGTGTTGTATACATCTTTGAATGGGAATGCCCTTTTTGGTGAGTCTATTATGAGTAACGTTCCTTCTAATCGGTTGACATGGGATTTCTTCAAGGAAGCGATTTAGGAGGCCGATTACAGGTGAGCGATTCTTGAGAGAGGCGTCGGGCATTCAAGGGACTGGTGCGAGGGTTCTATGACAGCGGTTGAGTATGAGATCTGAGTTTACGGAGTTGCAAAAATACGATGCTATTTTAGTTTCTACCGAGAATGATAGATGTGACAAATTCTTAGAGGGCTTTTGTATTGGGATACGTAATCGGGTGGCTACACACCATGATGAGGTATTTGAAGATTTGGTGAACTGGGCCAAGACTGCAAAATAGATGTAGATTTTAGCAGCTAGTCAGAGTAGTAGAGATGAAGACCGGGATAGAGGTAGGGATCGAGGGCGAGACCGAGATCGATCTTGGAGATCCTCTGGCCAGGGAGAGTCTCACGTGCGTCCTAATAAGAGGTTTCGCACTACAGCATATCAGAGGGGTGGTTCAAGTTATAGGCCTCCGGCACCACAGGGCCCAACTGTTAGTCGAGGTGATTCATCTGGGTTCACTCCTATACCTTTGTGTGAGTATTGTGGTAAGTTACACCGAGGAGAGTGTAGGAAGATGTCTGGTGCTTGCTTTTGTTGTGGATCTACTGAGCACTTCAAGAAAGAGTGTCCACACCCACATTCTGTAGACCGATCGTCGTTTTGGACTGTGCCCGTTCTCCTAGACTCTAGCCCGTTCGCAGACATCTATTCGGACACTGGGTTCGGGGCGTTACCAGAGTAGAGCTCCTGGGTCTACTGCTAGATCTGACAGGAGAGGCTGACCACATCAAAGTGGAGGACCGATCATGACTGAGGCTAGACGGCTGTGTACTTGTTTATGCTACTAGGCGTCGTGGCGATAGAGATGAGCAGCGTTATTACATGTACAATTATTATATTTTCTGTTCCATACTTTGCATTGCTTGAAATGGTTCCACCCATTTCTACGTTTCAAAGTCTGTATCCCGAGACCTCTAGATTCCAGTTAAGACCATAGAGAGTGCAATTATAGTTATGAGTCCGGTGGGCCAATCAGTGGTTGTAGATAGGGTTTTCTAGCGATGTCCCCTTGAAGTTTAAGAGGAAATTTTCCCACCGACCTTTTGAGCTACCATTAGAAGGGTTTGATCTGATTTTGGGCATGGATTGGTTAATCGAACTTTGGGTTAACTTAGATTGTGAGTCCAAGAGAGCAGTTCTGAAGACTTCTGATGATCGGACAGTGGTTCTTGTTGGTGAACGCCGATGGATCTGTCTAATGTCATATCTGCCTTGGCTGTTGACAAGATGATCCGAAAAGGGTATCGGACCTTCACCGCATGCTTCTTGAATACCAAAGGTTCTTTGTCTAAGATTGAGGAGATTCGCATCATTAGCGAGTTTCGATATTTTCCCGATGAGTTACAGGTTACCTCGGATGAGGATGTCGAGTTCGAGATTGAGACCTATTCGGGATCTGTGCGATTTTTATGAATCTCTACCGTATGGCTTCTAATGAGCTTAAGGAGTGAAGATTCATCGCAAGAGCTCCTAGACCGAGGATTCATCCGACCTAGTTCTTCGTATTGGGGAGCCCATGTCTTTTTGTGAAAAGAAATATGGTTCTCTCAGACTGTGCATTGACTACCGAAAGTTGAATAAAATGATAGTCAAGAATAGGTACTCGCTATCCAGGATCGATGACTTGTTCGATCAGTTTCGAGGAGCCACAGTTTTCTCGAAGATTGGTCTCTATTCCGGGTATTATCAGTTGAAGATAAAGGGGTCTGATGTAGTGAAAATGACTATTCGCACCAGATATGGGCATTACGAGTTTCTAGTAATGCCGTTTGGTCTGACTAATACTCATGCCGCCTTTATGGATCTGATGAACCGGGTATTTCAGTCCTACTTGGACCAGTTTGTAGTGGTGTTCATTGATGACATTCTAGTCTACTTCTGGACTGAGGCAGAACATGCCGAGCATTTGAGGATTGTTCTGCAGACCCTCAGAGAACACAAATTGTACGCCAAGTTGAGCAAGTATGAATTTTGGCTCAGCGAGGTGACCTTTCTTGGACATGTGGTATCGACTCAGTATTTAGGTTGATCCGAGCAAGATCGAGGCCATTGTAAGTTGGAAACAACCCAGGAATGTTTCTGAGATCCGCAATTTCTTGGGCTTAATTTGGGTATTACAGACGCTTCATCGATGGTTTCTCCATCAGTGCTGCCCCTCTAACGAAGCTGTTAAGGAAGAATGTTCCATTTATTTGGACTAATACTCAGTAGGATAGCTTCGAGAAGTTGAAGACAACTTTAACGCAAGCTCCAGTTTTGACCCACTGAGTGCGGGAAGGATTTCTGATTTATAATGATGTATCGCACTCTGGACTTGGTTGTGTTTTGATGTAGGATAGAAGAGTGATCGCTTATACGTCTCGTCGGTTGAGGCCACATAAGTGTAACTATCCTACTCATGATCGGAGATGGCTCTTTGTAGTCTTTGCCTTGAAGATTTGGAGACACTATCTCTACAGAGAGAAATGTTACATCTATACAGATCATAAGAGCTTGAAGTACCTTCTTACGAAAGAGCTTAACGAGACATCGTCATTGGGTTGAGCTCCTTAAATATTATGATTGTGTGATTGAGTATCACTCGAGGAAAGCTAATGTTGTTCTTGATACTTTGAGCCATAAGGCTATTTCGGACTTGAGATCTCTGTTTTCCGGGATGAGTATCTATGATGATGGTAGTCTATTAGCGAGTTGCGAGTTAAACCGACATTGGTCGAGGAGATTAAGGCCAAGCAGCTCCATGATAGTTCCTTACTTTTTGTCATCTGACAAGTTGAGCATGAATCTACATCTGTTTATACTTTTGACCAAGATGGGGTCTTGTGCTTTAGGCCGATATTATGTTCCGGATGATGGCGAGTTGAAGCGGGCTAATCTCCTCGAGGCTCATACCAGCCCTTATGCTATGCATCTCGGTGGGGACAAGATGTACCAGAATCTGAGGCGAGAGATATCGTTGGGTTGGTATGAAGAATGACATTTCAGCTATGTGTCACGGTGTTTGACTTGCTAGCGAGTTAAGGCGAACATCGACATCATTCGGTCTATTGCAACCCATCAAGATTCCCGAGTGGAAGTGGGAGCGTATCACGATGGATTTTTTTGAGGGCTACCTTTGACTCATTCTAAAAGGATTATGTTTGGGTGATTGTCGGTGACTGACTCACTAAGTCAGCTCATTTTATTCTTGTTCGAGTTACTTATTCTTTGGAGAAGTGGCTAAACTGTGTATATCTCACGAGATCGTCGGACTGCATGGTGTACCCTTATCCATCATCTCGATCGTGATCCGAGATTCACTTCGATTCCGGGTGGCTTTGCACGCGTGCTTTGGGTACTCGACTGAATTTTAGTACATCTTTCCATCCATGGACCGATGGTTAGTCCGAAAGAGTGATTCGGATCCTTAAGGATATGTTGCGAGGTTGTGTGATCGACTTTCGCTTGGCGGTTGGGAGGATTTATTACACTTGGTCGAGTTTGCTTACAACAACAGCTACCAGGCTAGCATCCGTATGGCACCATATGAGGCTCTATATGGTCGTAAATTTCATACTCTTATCTGATGGACAGAGTTGTATGATAGGAAGACCTTAGGCCCAGAGTTGGTTCGAGAGACTGAAGAGACTGTCAGATTGATCTGTGACCGTCTAAAAGAGGCTTTTGACAGACAAAAGTCATATGCTGATCGTAGGAGAAAAGACATTGAGTTCGAGGTCGGTGATTAGGTTTTTTTGAAGGTATCTTCATAGAAGAAAGTTATGAGATTCGGGCGTAGAGGAAAGCTGAGCCCCAGATTTATCGGACCATACAACATTCTAAAGAGAGTTGGACTGTTACTTATCGACTTGAGTTGCCTCCCGGCTTATTTGTATTATTCATGATGTATTTCATGTATCTATGTTGAGGCAGTACCACCCGGATCCGAGTCATGTTATTTATGTACAAGATGTGGAGTTGAGGCGATTTATCTTATGATGAGGAGCCTGTTCGGATATTGGATCAAGATGAGAGAGTTACGAGGAATCGATGTATTTATATGGTTAAAGTTCAGTGGAGTAATCGTGGTCTAGAAGAAGCTACTTGGGAGACCCTATAGTCAATGGAAGAGCAGTTCCACATTTGTTCAACTTAGGTAAATTCGAGGCGAAATTTCTTTTTAGGGAGAGTTGTAACACATAGAAGGTTAAAAAATTGATTGAGGTGGCAACCAAAGGGTTTTGAACCCGCGACCTTGGCTGCATGGACCTATATTATAACTAACTAAGCTAAGCAAGCTCTTGGATATAAGTTATACCCACTTATTTTTAAGTGGTTCTTGAAAAAGTTAAAATAATAAAATAATACAAATATCTCACCTACCCCTCTTTATGGCATTAATTAGGATCATCTACCCTAAACAAGGGATCCATAACCTCACTTTTTTCCCCGACCCCTCACATTCCTCCATTGGTCAACAACTCCGATCTACCCGCACCGCGCCGTCGTGTCGCGCACCGCCATCACCCTCGTGATCGCCACCTTGCACTGACCAAAACCCCTAAAGCCATGTGCTCGACCGCCCATTGCAATCGCGCCGTGTCGAAGAATTTTGGTTCGTTGAACCTAGGGTTAAACCCTTTTGGGTTTTACTTTTTCGATCACCGTGGCTAGCCGTTTGTGATCCAGCACCACCGTTGCCTTCTCCGTCGTCTTGAGCGGTCAAAACCCATGCCTTCGATCATCGGTTCATTTGTGTTAAACCCATTGAGTTACGTTAAACCCGATCACTTTTCTTTTTATTTGGTAAGTTTTGGTACGGTTTCGGCTTAAATTCAAGATTTTAGGTGAGTTATGAAAGTTTTGTGCGATTTTTGGTGCATTTTTGGCCTTTTCGGCCATTTCGGTCGACGTGGGCTTCACACGCTGTCCGAGGTGATTTGAGTCGTCGCACGGACGGTGGCGTGAGCGGCCGCCCAAACTTCGGCGACACAGATCGAGTCGCTTGAACCGGTCGGACCAAACCGATCTGGGCCTATTAGTAAACCCAACTCGAGTTTGACCGTTGACCGAGTCAACCCGGTGAGTCAACTCACCAAGTCAACTAGTAGACCAGTGACATCATGCTGACATCAGCATTGACTAACAGCTGACGTCGGCGTTGACTTTGACCAAAAGTCAATTTTTCAAAAATCTCTATTTTATGTTTTTCGACGCCCCGAGTCTGATTTTGAAGCTCGTTTCATGAAATTCTAACCCGAAATCCTCCAAATGGGACATTGAACTTGAGCATGCATTTGTCTTAAGTTAAATTAATTGAGAAAGGTTGTAGACATTAATCTTTTGATTAAAGGTACTCGTGGATCTCCCGATCGTGCCTTCGCCCAGCCTAGCTCGTCGATCGATCTTGCCCCATGATCCCATCGTCACTAAATGCGGTTCCATAACTTAGTATTTTATTTTGATCAAGATGTGAATCTATTAGTAACCGTAATCCTTGTCGATCTAGGTTCCAGTACCGTAGCGGAGCGTAATCCCGATTCCAGTAGATTATCAGACCTGCCTGACTTTTGAGGTGTGTTCCTTATGTGCTATATGACTGATTTCTAATTGTTATAGTTGTTTTATATGTTCTATCAAACCGATTATGTGCACATGATTATTTACTTGATTTCACACGAACGTGGTATGTTTTACGAAGTAAGCATGATTATACTATATGATTGATATATG
>JAGYYJ010002210.1:0-16339 GCA_019671005.1 Hibiscus mutabilis
ATGTTAATGTAGAAAGGGGCCATGGTGGCCGGAGATGCAATGAATGATGGTGGTTTGTGTATGATCGGTTGTTAGGGGTGGTTAGGGATTTGTTGTTTGAAAAAGATGAACAAAATATTTTCCAAAGAGAATAGTGTGTTTCTCTGTATTTTCTTATTATTCTTAATTATCTAATGTATACAGAATAAGCCTTTAAATAGGATGATATAGAGTTTTAATATAACTAAAATTATACTTTTATCTTCAATTTAAATAATACTTATTCCTAATTTAAATAAGACTTATAGTAAATCTAAACTACTGATTAGGAATAAACTCTAATTACACATTAAATAAAAACTCTAACACTCATTGTCAACTTACACTCCTCCTCAAACTAGTGAGCAAACGTAGTAGAACACCAGCTTGGATCTTGGATGTGATGACTTACTCATATTTCTTATGTTGTTTCTTAGAGAAAAATGCTCCCCGTAATCGGGAGTCTTTGATTTGAAGAGTGAGGACAGAACCATGATATTCTTACGCAGCAATTGTTGATGCCATTCATTTAATATCCCAATTTTTGGCTAATGACCAAAATGTAAAATTTGAAAGTTTAGAGGTTAAAGTGTAAACTTTGGAAAAGTTTAGGGACCAAAGTGTAATTTTCAAAAGTTGTGTAGTTGACCCCGTAAATGAATAGTTCACCCCTAAGAGTGACCTTTCTGTGTTACTAAGATTTTTCGTACGGAGCTTGTATTTTTTGCTATAAAGCGATAAAGTTTGGAATAATATTCGGATAATCGGATCGAATCAAATATTCAATATATTTTGAAGGATGATAAGTCAAGGTTGATTATGTCATTTTACACGTCTAAGATATTTTCTTTGTGTTGGAAGAATATGAACCCTTGGATTTAAGTTGATTTTCCATGTTAAATATGAGCCGTTTGATGAAAAATGGCAAGATCGTAATTTTGGAAAAATTACAAGGGTAAAGTTGGTAACTACCAACTTATTGGTTTATTTTTGACCATTGGATGAATAAATTGACATGTGGCCGGTTGAGAAGGAACTAAGTTAGATTTTAATGGAATGGCAATTTTGAAACCAACTAGTAAATAAAGACTAGTTGGAGGGTAAATTAGCCATTTGGCAAGGATGGCAATTTTGAAATATTTGAAGTTACAAGGTTTAGTTTTGGAAGAAGAAATTTGAAGATTAAATCTTATCCTTTGATTGATGATAAAATCAATATTAATTGTTGGATAAAAAAGGCAAAATTGCAATTTCACTATTAAATGAATTTAATATTCATTTAATATATATGTGTAAAGTAATGGTGAAAAAATGTTCATCTTTTCCAGCCCAAAAACATGAGAGCTAGGGAAAGAAAGAGAAAAAAATTTCAAGCTCGATTCAAGCCCCGAAACTCGGTTTTCAGGTAATCTCTTCAATTGCAAAGTTGTTCTACTCTTCAAGCTCTATCTTTTGATATCAATAATTAATGGAATCCATGCTTGATTGATGAGAATTTACATGAGAAAGAAATTAGGGTTTATGAATCAAATTGGAGCTTTTGAGATTTTATGATTCTATGATTGAATTCAAGTTGAAATCAAGCTAGTATGATGCTAAAATCATGATATTGAGTTGAGACTTAAGTTCTACATGTTTTGATTATTATGAAGATGATTAGGATTTATGGATTCAAGTTTAATTTAGGGTTTGTGATGTTGAATTAATGATCTAGTAAGCTTGAATTGTTGTTTGGAAGCAAAACCCTAAGTTAAATATATAGGGACCAATTCGGCAAGCTTCAAAGTTAAAGGACCAAATCTAAAATTTTTGAAATTGGAGTGTATTTATGTAATTAATGATGTTGGAGATGTGAAATTGATGTTAGAATGCTAAACCGATGTTGAATCGAATTAGTGGCCATTTTGGCAATTTGTCAAAATCAAGTGACCAAATCGGAAATGAACTCTTGGATGGGGATTAAATCTGATTTTTAGTTAAGATAATAGAATTAAGGTAGTAGTGTTGATTTGAGGACTAAATTGCAAAGTTAAGAAGTTTGAATCCTTACCTTTGCATTTTAGTGACTATTTTGGCAAAGAAAGAAAATTAGAGGGAATTATTTTGAATAATTATTTGATGAAGAAGATGATGAATTGATGGTTTGAAGCAAGTGATGGGACTGAATTGACAAGTAAAAAAATAATAAGAAGTTAGTATAGATTAGAAGTTTATTATGGAAAGTCATGTAGAAGATTGAAATCGACAGTGACTTTGAAAATTCACCGTAAATTCTAAAAATATGGTTAGATGATAAATTTTATACCATTGTAAAGATGTGTTCGTCTAGTTTCTTTTCCAATAAACGGAAACTGATTTCGAGTTCCGAGTTAAAAGATATAAATTTTAATCGAATAAAGGTCAAAAAATTTATAGAGCAGTTTCTGTCAAAACAACACTGTGACGGGAGTTTGAAGAATTTTCATAATTTTTTTAGATTTTATTGATTTATGTGGCTTATACTGTTAGAACCGTTATCGAATCTAGTTTTTCCAGTATAAAATAAATTAATATCTGGTATGTATTCTGCCCGGTATAAATAAATCTTTGAAGGTAGCGCGAGGAGTCTGAAAATGGAATTTGAAACATTTTGTGGTTAAATGTTAGTTAGCAAGCCCGGAAGAATTATTGGAAGTTCAAATTTGATCACTAGGGACCATAATGAGTTTCTGAACAGTACAAGGAAGAAAGGAAAAATATTTGGAAATTTTATATTCGAATGATTATATTAAGACAACATGTTTATGGTGATGTTAGATTCGAATCTAATAAATATTTTTATCTTATTCATATGATTAATGAAGTCAAGTCTGAATCAAAGAAGGTTTGAGGTTCTATAAAGGAAAGGATCGAGTAGAATTTAGTGAGACATGCTAATAAATGGCTCAGGTGAGTGCATATTATACTTTCATACTATATCTATTTATGGTAAAGAAAAGCAAAGTAAAATTGCCTACATGTTTATAATATGAATAATGATACATTATCATTATAAGGTAATCCAATTTAAATATGGATTTATTTAATAAAGTATGAATTTCCCTAATGTGGTCATAGATAATATGATTAATGTTACGGTATATGATGTTCATTGCCATGTGTGCCAATTTTCTATGTTATAAGTTGAACTATATGCCATATACAAAATAATATACTGAAAAGGTAATGACATTGAATTATTGCCCAAGTATATTATAGAGAGTTACAGTATAGTGGCATGCCATTAGAGGTCTAGCAGTCTGGGACTGCGTGTAGATACACCTCGATCTTCGGATCTATATGTTTACCGATACTTATGTGTCTATATGATGTCGACACTTATGTGTCTATATGATGTTGACACTCATGTGTCTATATGATGTCGACACTTATGTGTCTATATGTTACCGGCACTTTATGTGTCTATATGTTTATCGTTATTTCGGTGACTTGTACTCAATGAGTACCGACCTTGCATACTTCAGTTTCTCTCCATATAAAATTCTTGGGCTAAAGGTATAAAGAATTGATATAAGTAATCTTAATAGGATTCAAATGGAAAACAAGAGATTTATTGAGTATATTGATTTGGCATACCATGCCTAACATATGTATATGAGATGTGGATTTTTACAGGTTACATTACAAAGGAAAAACTTTGATATATGTTAGTACATGTAAGGTAACTTATGTTATTAGACATGAAAATGGTAAGTAAGTTAAACTTAAAAGTTTAACATTAATGGTAAGTAGTGATATGATATTAAAGGAATAGAACAAGCATATTCATTAACTTGTAACATGATATATATATATATATGTGTGCGTGTTCATGCATTGAGGTATAAATTACATATTATGATAAATGTACAAACAAGAAAATATTATGATATTAGTATATAGTAAGCTATCACTAATGCAACATAAAACTTAATGCATTGACATATATCACGTTATATAAATATAGCCATAAAGTTTAATAAGTTTAAATTATTTATTAATTTTGTTTATTGCCTCACTGATTAGTGCTTAAATTATGCATTATTCTATCTCTAATTACTCCTTGATTGATTGTTTTAAGTTGCTAATGTGGGCACTTTTGTTCATTTTCCATGCAGAACAGTAGATTCCAAGAATATTGCTTAAACTGCTGAAATTGTGCAATTTTTGATTTTCTGGATTCATGGCTGGATTAGTGGGCATGAATCTAGGCATGAAAGTATGACTGGATGCCACGTCAGCAGCTTCTAGAAGAAGCCACGTCAGCAACAACGATAGCTTATCAGCCGCATATCAGATAACTTATTAGCCGAATTTTAAATTCAAACTTTGGATTTATCTTTTGTAATTAATTTAAATAATTTGGGATTTATCTCTTATCTCTTTAGGGTTATTTTTAGGGTTTTAGGCTGCTATAAATACCCCATTTGGGCAAACTCAAAGATCATATCTCATATTCTCATTCTCATTCTTAGCTTTGTTTCTACTTTTATAGTTTTATAAAAAAAATCTTTTCTTGGTTCTTGCTTTAAGTTTTTTTATTTATTTTTCTTTTATAATGCTAAGTATGATTTTTCCCATAATCATACTTAGCTAAGTTTTCCATAGCCAAGGGCTAAAGCAGTGGCTCAATTCCAACGTGAGGATTGAAAAAGCACTTAGATAATTTCGGGTATCTCTCTTAGTTTTCTAAACTTAATTTCAAAATCAAAATGATTTCAAAACCAAAGATTGGCGTTGGTCAGGATGTTGTTTTGGTTAAACGTGTAGGATGAAGGATCGGCTATTGAAGCACATTCAACTTCCTGGGAACACACTTAGCAAAATTGTTTGCTAAGAGGAAACTGAAATCAGAATCAGTTATTATTGAAACGACATAGTCCGAGTCGGCTTTACTTAAACATTTTTTATTTACAACATTGTTGTTGATTAGATCAATTCCCAAAATCGATATCAAAGATGGCACTTGGGTATTCAGTATACAAGGCACAATCACAATGATTGATCCTTGAAGACGAGTAACCGACATGAACCCCGAAGTGAAAAATCTTTTTTTCCAATAATTCGGGGAAACTGAGTCAGAGCAAAAGCTTGAGGCTAATCTTTACCATATTTAATCCACTTCCTAAATTTTGTCTACAATCTCTTATTATTTTTACTTAATTCACAAACCCCCATCATACTTAAATATTATTCAACTCTCTTCTTGGCTCACCGATTGAACAAACATAAATCAGGAAGTTCTCTTAGTCCATGTGGGATCGACCCTTACTTCTCTTTTACTACGTTTGAATTCCTTTATTTATTATTTAAGAAAAAAGAATTATTTTGACGCGAGAACGACGCGTGTCAAATTGGCGCCGTTGTCGGGGTCTACGGCGAAGCTACTGGTTATTTTTGTTTGATTTATGACCAGGAGGAATCCGGGAGAGCAAGCAGATTATAACCCGAAGATCAAAGCATACGCCCGAAGACTACGCGCCCAAACACTTCAGTAAACGAAGCAAAGACATCGACAACAATGATTAGAACGTGATCTAGAAATGGCATCTGAAGTAGAATCACATTTCGACCACACAATCGAAGAACCAGGTCCGATAGGAGACAACGACCAAACTATTCGACAACTGACTGCGGCCCCTGATGATAAACAGCCGATATGCATAACATTCCCGAATGGCGAGACATCATTCGCTCTCAAGACAGGTTTAATACACCTTTTACCAACCTATCACGGTTTGCTAAGTGAAAATCCACATAAACATCTAAAAGAATTTCATATGGTCTGTTTAAGCACAAAACCACAAGGAGTCTCTAAAGATCAAATAAAACTTCACGTCTTTCTCTTTTCTCTAGCTGATATTGCTAAGGATTGGCTATTTGATTTACCCCTCAACTTGGTTTCAACTTGGACTAACATGGCTCGCCTATTTCTTGACAGGTTTTTCCCAGCAGCTAAGGCAAGCGAGCTAAGGCGAAGCATCCTGAGTATCCGAAAAAAGGATACTGAATCTTTATATGACTACTGGGAGCGTTTCAAAAAGCTATGCGCAAACTGTCCGCAACACGGATTGTCTGAACAAACGCTTCTCTAGTATTTTTATGAAGGATTAACACCTATGGACATGAAAGTGATAGACGCAGCAAGTGGAGGAGCTCTTGTTAACATGACTCCAACGGCGGCAAGAATGTTAATATCTACTATGGCCGCCAACTCGCAACGATTTTACCCTTTAAGTGAACCATCTCGACAGGTTCACGAGGTAAGTACAATTTCGCTAGAAAACAAAATTGATAAATTAGTTGATATTGTTCAATCTCTTATTGTAGATAAAAGAATTACAGCTAGGCTTTGCGGGATACGTACGAGTCCAAAGCATCCGACGGACTGCTGTTCGATTATACAAGAAGAGGACACTGCGCAAGTGAATACCATGGGGAATTTCCCAGGACCTCCACAAAGACAATACAACCCCAACTCGTATAATCCAGGTTGGAAAAATCATCCGAACTTCAGTTATGCTCAAAATCAAAGGCAAAGTCAACCATATCAGCAGAGACAGCCCATTCAACAACAATATTAACAACCGAAGTCATCATTGGAATCCATCGTTGAATGGTTGGCAATATCCCAAGAGAAGTTTCAAACCCGAACTGAGGCCCACCTACAAGATTTGGACAAACAAATGACCCAGTTGGCTCAAACCGTGGGGAGACAAGAGTCGCATGGAAGACTTCCTTCTCAAACGGAGTTAAATCTGAGAGAGAATGTTAGTGCTATCACCCTCCGAAGTGGAACCGTTGTCACACCTGAAGTCCCAAAAGAGAATGTCGCACGGTCCAAGAAATGGAATGAAAAGCCACCCTCCGACGTCCAAGGTACATCTTCATCGCCACCACCACCACCACCTCCTTCTCATGAAATCGCACCACCCTTCCCATCAAGATTGATGAGGCGTGACAAGAGAGCCGAAGAAAAGGAAATCTTAGAGGTGTTCCAAAAAGTACAAGTCAACATACCTCTCCTAGAAGTAATCCGACAAGTGCCAAGGTACGCCCGATTTCTAAAGGAGCTTTGCACCACAAAGAGGAGACTAACTGGTCACGATAAGGTAAATATGGGAGAATATGTCTCACCAGTGTTTCAGCGGAAGCTTCCACCAAATATGAAAGGCCAAGGTATGTTCGTTATACCTTGCAAAATAGGAAATGTTTTAATTAAGCGTGCAATGTGCGACTTAGGAGCTTCAATTAATGTTATGCCACTTTCTATTTATAAAATGATTACTAACGAACCTTTGAAGAAAACAAGAGTAACTATCTAGTTGGCTGATCGTTCTATTATCTATCCGGAGGGTGTGTTTGAAAATGTCTTAGTGAAAGTCGATGTTCTGATTTTTCCTGCCGGCTTCTATGTCATCGACGTGGAAAACGATAGGACGAACACTTGCTCTGAGGTACTTTTAGGCCAACCCTTCCTAAGCACCACGCATACAAAGATTGATGTGAGAAGCGGTATATTAACAATGGAATTTGATGATAAGGTCATAGAATTCGACGTTTATAAAGCGATGAAATACCCAGATCAAGTTGAAAAAATTAATTATGTCGATATTATTGATCATTTAGTTGATGAATTTATTGAAACTAATTTTTTTCGATAATTTTTACAGGGATTTTAAACTTTGCCGCGGAGAGGAAGAAAGAGAGTTTGAACATATTTTATCTATCAATTCTGATTTATTTTTATCTCCCTCTAAAACTAAAATGTTACCTTCTATTTTGCAGGCGCCAGAGATAGAATTAAAACAGTTGCCGGAGCACTTGAAATATGCCTTTTTGGGAGAAAATGAAATATTGTCGGTGATAATCTCAAACAAGTTGTCCTAAGAAGAAGAGAATGCACTAGTGAATGTATTGCGCATGTACAAGGAAGCCATAAGATGGACTATTGCCGATATTAAGGGACTTGGTCCCTCGACTTGTATGCATAAGATTAAAACGAAAGAATGAGCGAAACCCTCTAGACAAGGACAATGCCGTTTGAACCAACCAATGATGGAGGTAGTAAAAAATGAGATACAGAAACTCCTTGATGCAAATGTAATCTATCCTATTTCTGACAGTGACTGGGTAAGTCCAATTCATGTGGTACCTAAAAAGACCAGAGTGACAGTGGTCGAAAATTTCGAAGGAGAGTTAGTTCCAACGCGTGTACAAAATGGATGGAGAGTCTGTATCGACTACAAGAAGTTGAACTCTCTCACTAGAAAAGATCGTTTTCCTCTTCCCTTTTATAGATCAAATGATTGAGAAATTAGCCGGTAAAACTCATTATTGTTGCCTTGATGGTTTTTTGGGTTTTTTTTCCAAATTCCAGTTGCGTCAAAAAACCAAGAGAAAATAACTTTTACTTGCCCGTTCGGTACATTTGCATATCAACGGATGCCATTTGGCCTTTGTAATGCACCGACCACTTTCCAGAGATGTATGCTGAGTATTTTTTCTGACAATGTGGAGAAGGGCATCGAAGTCTTCATGGATGACTTTACGGTATACAGTAGTTCTTTTAATGAGTGTCTTAGTAATTTAACTAATGTGCTTAATAGATACCTAGAATTTAATCTTGTTTTGAATTATGAAAATTACTATTTTATGGTTGATAAGGGGTTAATTTTGGGACATATTGTGTAATCTAATGGAATTACCGTTGATAAGGCCAAGACTGAATTATACGCTCACTACCTTACCCCACATCTGTGAGGGATGTTCGTTCCTTTATTGGCCATGTAGGTTTCTACCGAAGATTTATTAAAGAATTTTCAAAGTTGGCGCGACCGTTGTGTGAGCTGTTGCAAAAAGATAAAGTATTCGACTTTAATCTTGAGTGCAAAGAATCGTTCGATGTACTTAAAGAAAAGTTGACCACGACACCGATCGTCAAAGCACCAAATTGGGAATATAATTTTGAGCTTATGTGTGACGTATCCGATACGTACGTTGGAGTTGTTCTTGGACAAAGAATCGGCAAAGAACCACATGTTATCGCCTATTCTTCAAGGAATCTGGACTCGGCTCAGAGAAGTTACTCCACAACAGAAAAAGAATTACTTTCTATTGTATTTGCTTTAGAAAAATTTAGATCTTATTTGCTTGGAACTAAAGTGATTGTTTTTTCTGACTATGCAGCTTTGAAGTACCTTATGAGCAAAAAGGAGGCAAAGCCAAGGCTTATCCGATGGATCCTGTTTTTACATGAATTTAATTTGGAAATTAAAGATAAGAAGAGAAGCGAGAATCTCGTAGCTGATCATTTAAGTTGTATTCCTATTTCTACAGCCAACCCGCCAATTAGCGATAAGTTCCCGGAAGAACATTTGATGTTGGCGCAGAAAGTGGTTCCATGGTTCGCAGACATGGTAAATTACTTGGTCACAGGCAAATTACCCTTAGACTTGCCTAGATCTGGAATTAATCGACTAAAAAGAGAGTCCCGATATTATATTTGGGATGATCCTTATTTATGGAAGCACTGTTCGGATCAGGTAATTAGGCGATGCGTCATTGAGGAAGAGATAAATTATATCCTAGACTTTTACCATTCTTATTCGTGTGGTGGTCACTTTGGACCAAAGCGAACTGCCCATAAAATTTTGGAATGTGGTTTCTTTTGGCCTACTATATTCCGTGACGCTTACTTATATTGTAAATCATGTGATAAGTGTCAATATGTAGGGAATTTAAGCCGAAGGAATGAATTACCTCAAAATCTGATTCACGTCTGTGAGATTTTTAATGTGTGGGGAATCGATTACATGGGTCCCTTTACTTCTTCATTTGGAAATTTTTATATTATTCTTGCAGTTGATTACGTTTCTAAATGGGTGGAAGCTAAGGCTACCCGAAATAATGATGCTAGAACCACTGTTAATTTTTTGAAAAATTCTATCTTTTCCAGGTTTGGCACACCACGAGCGATAATTAGCGATCGAGGAACCCATTTCATCAACAAGGTAATTGACGCGCTCATGAAAAGTTCGGAGTGACTCAAAGAATTGCCACTACTTACCATCCACAAACCAACGGACAAGCGGAAGTGTCGAACCGCGAGATTAAAGCAATTCTTGAAAAGATTGTAAAACCGGATTGTAAAGATTAGAGTTTCAAGTTGACTGACGTGTTGTGAGCGTACCGGACGGCTTATAAAGTTCCTATTGGGATGCCGCCGTATCGACTCGCTTTCGATAAGCCATGCCATTTGCTGGTTGAATTGGAGCATCGAGCCTTTTGGGCAGTTAAGCAATGTAACATGGAGATAGAAGCAATTGGAGAAGCGCGGAAGCTACACATCCAATAATTAGAGGAAATCCGACGAAACGCTTACGACAGCGCTCAAATATTTAAAGAGAAAATGAAAGAATTCCACGATCGAAGAATATCCTTTAAATCATTTACAATTAACCAAAAGGTTTTGTTGTTTAATTTAAAACTAAAACTTTTTGCAGGCAAACTTCGATCGAAATGGCTCGACCCATTTACGGTAACCCAGATTGTTCCTCATGGCGTAGTGGAGGTAGAAGACAATTTTAAAGCTCGATTTAAAGTAAACGGCCAGAGGTTGAAGCCGTATTATGAGAACGCTCCGGTAGGATTAGCTGAAGAAATCAAATTAGAAGAACCAACGCTTTAAAAAATCAGCTCGTCAAGCTAACGACGTTAAATAAGCGTTGGATGGGAGGCAACCCATTTTTAATTTATTTTGTTTATTTCTTTTTGTTACAATTTTTTTCTTAATTTATTTTCTTTCTTTCTATTTTATTTTGCATTAAATCGTCTGCTATCCCTTGTTGTTGATCGTATTTCGCATCGATTATGTACAGGTTTTTCAAGTATGGAGTAAGTTAGCATCTCCCTTTTATTTGGTGCACTACAGCCGACCCCTATTCAAATATTAGAATCAAAATTTGAAATTTCCCTATCATAATCGGTCAAATTTTGACCCAATCTTCTTGCTTTGTGAGATTTTGTGGGCCTCACTTGTGATAAGATATCACAATCCCTTCCAAATTCAATTTTTTTTACGTTTTCCAGACCTAAACTATTACCCTTCTTCTTTTTCAGCTGTTCCCTCTAGCAACCAGCCCTCACACACGACAACCTTCACTTGCTTTAACAATGGTGCGCACAAAGGATCAAGCACGTCGGTTCCCCCAAACGCCGGCACCCATAATGCTCGGCGACCGTCGTCGGATGGCACCACCGCAGTTCGTGGTCGTGCCTAGCGATTCAGACTTAAAGCCCGCTCCTCCGCCGCCTCCCTCACGTCGCAGCCGTAGGCAGCAGCAGCAGTAGGCACCACTCAGCCAAACGACCAGAAACCAGCCCCCGATCACTCAACTGGCCGGTCTGCTCGTTCGATGGGCAGCAACGTAACTGTCGGGTCTTCACACCTTTGACCACCGCGTAGCCAGCCGGCACAGTCGTCCCCTTCCTTCCACTTCATGCCTTTTGTCGCGTCCTCACAGTCAATGCCAGATGCCACCAATGCTGACCAGCCATGGCAAGACAGATCCTCAAAGAGGTCGTCACCGTCCTTTCGTTCCATGCACGGTGATACTGCGTTTTCTCATCCCATGCATCCGTCTCTGCCACATCAAACACCCGAGGTAAATTCTGATTTTATCTCTGTTGCCCCTCTACTAATGTTCCATCAAGTTTTTGGCTTTACAGACACCCTCGGAGCTAATCTCCACACGAATAGCCCATCGATGGAACAACCGGACTTTGAGCATGGATATCCTTCTGACCAGCCCGTCTCATCCCACTCGAACAACGAACGTCCAGATTCCCCACTATTCGTGGCAAGTTCAGGAAACAGTGTCGTTCTGAACGACCACACCAATTAAGAAGAGCGTTTTGAACGCTATCGACGTGGACGCAAGTATTCGGTTCCAACCGAGGAGGTTTTACATAGCTACTTGGAGTTTGTTGGCAACGACTTAGAGAGATTTAATCACATTCGCCACTGCCACTTTCAAGTTTGTAAGTATATTCATCCCCAAACTCTAGAAAGTTTGCACTTGCGCGAGTCTATCATGCAGCTCTTTGATGCGATTGGATGGACAACTTATCCAGAAATTAGATGTAACACATATTATGAACTGGTTTTTGAGTTTTATGCCACGTTTCATTTGATAAAAATCGTGTTATTTCTGTGCACTTTCCTGATGTTGTTTCCTTTCGACTGCTTGGTCTGTATTTTTCAATGTCAATCAGGAATTTAATTTTTATATGGGATTCGTGATAGATGTCATGGATCCTGGGTATTTAACTGTTTTACTTGAGATTCCGCAGGATTTTGACAGTGACGTATGCTATGAAACTCTTACTGGCTTGACGGGTTCAGTATACGATCCGCGTGCGACAAAAGGATGGGTCATTCATAATCCAGCACTCCGCTACATTCATCGCTTCCTTGCGTACAAATATTTCGGCCGTAATGACACTTCTTCCAATTTAAGTAAGGTCAAACTTTTCTTTTTATGGTGTATACAAGTCGGCATTAAGGTAAATTTAGGCTTTTGGTTTGCCTATGCCTTTGAGCGTGTTGCGCGGACTAATCTCCCACTTATTCTTGGTCCTTATATCACACACCTTGCATCTCGTCTTTTCCCTCTGACATTTGATCCTTCACAGTTTACTTACGCAATTGCCATGGATACTTTGGATGCGAGGTGCTTGGATACAATGGGTCTTCTAGTCGATACTCCTGATGCACCATATATTATTCCTCCGAGAACTAGTACACCTCGTAATGAGCATGTTTTCCTTCGGAGGCTGGTTCCTCAACCCGCACAGGACAACAATCCGCAGCTGGATGTTAACGAGCGCCTGAACTCCATTGAAACCAATATTGCCAAAATCTTATCCTTCTTTCGTCCGGGCACATCTCATCGAGGACGTGGGCGTGGCCGACATTAATCGGGGAGTATTTTCACCCTCTCTCTCTTGCACTTTATTTTTCCATAATGAGACATTATGATTAAGTGAGGGGTGGAATTAGAAATCAAATTGACTCCCACTTATGCTTTGCGATTGAAAATAAGTTGTTTCTTGATTAGAATTGTTGATGACCTTGGTTGCTAGTCTCTTGTTTGATTTAATTTCTTTGCATTTCTTTGTGAATTCAATCTTGTTCTTGTTGAATTTAGGATGTATGATAGCATAGCATGACTAATTTATGTAAATTTTTCTTGGTCGTTTCATGAATTTGTTGATTGAATTCGATGCATGACTTAGTTCAATAGACTTTTCGTGTGAGTTTTGAGCCTAATGAGCATATGTTTTATTCTTGATCTTTGTTTCAATTGAATGTGCCAAACTAATTGATTGCGTTCTAGAACTTGTAACTCGATGCTTGTTGAGACTACACATTTTGATTATGATGCTTTAATATGATAGATGCATTAGGATTAAACCAATTTCTCTTACCAAACAAAATAGCCTACCCTTTTATTTATTTTCCACTTAGTGAACCATTTTTTGAGCCTTTAATCCTTTTCTTTGTTTACCGTATCATTAAGCCAAGCCTATTTTATTTTTGTTTTCCTTTCAATTATTTTTGTCACCCTTTTTCAAGACAAGTTGAGGCTATTCCAGAGCGAAAAAAGAGAGAAAAAAATCAGATTTGAATCAGTTCGAAAAAAACACTGTGCAGAAAAATAAATCAATACAGTTTGGTTCGAACAGTGGAGGAAATACAGCGCAAAAAAATTGTAGAACCGTGCAGTGCAGTTCGAATATACTGTGCTATTCGAACAGTGAAAAAAAGCAGAAAAAATAGGAAAAAATGGACAGTTCGAATGAAAAAAAAGAGATTGATTTCTTCGCCTCTCTTCAAATAAATTCTTTGGAATAATTTTACTTGTCTTGACTTTTTAAACCTCATTTTTGGCCTTTTATCCTACCCGAACCTTAACCCCATTACAATTCATTTTAAGTCATCTTGATTTTTGCATCATTTTATATTAAGTAGTGGAGATTAGATCTAGTTACAAGCCTATGGTAATGAGTTGATTAGTTTAGGCTTGAGCGATTCTCTTGCCCGAAACATTTGAGTGAAATGAGTGAACCAATGTGATGAGCTAAGTCTTGTATTCTTTGAAATTGATAGATGATTGAAATGCCTTGGTTATTTACACTTAATTGATTATGTCATGGTTGATTGATATTGAATTTCAACATTTACTTGATTTAGTTTACTTTAGAAATATTGGAAATTCTTTGAAATTGGAGTTGGCAACTTAAGGTTTTTAACATGATAATTGAGAAATGCTTGAGGACAAGCATTGAATAAGTGAGGGGGAATTTGATTAGTGCTTAAATTATGCATTATTCTATCTCTAATTACTCCTTGATTGATTGTTTTAAGTTGCTAATGTGGGCACTTTTGTTCATTTTCCATGCAGGACAGTAGATTCTAGGAATATTGCTTAAACTGCTGAAATTGTGCAATTTTTGATTTTCTGGATTCATGGCTGGATTAGTGGGCATGAATCTGGGCATGAAAGTCTGACTAGAAGTTACGTCGGCAGCTTCTAGAAGATGCCACGTCAGCAGCAATGATAGCTTATCAGCCGCCTATCAGATAACTTATCAGCCGGATTTTAAATTCAAACTTTGGATTTATCTTTTGTAATTAATTTAAATAATTTGGGATTTATCTCTTATCTCTTTAGGGTTATTTTTAGGGTTTTAGGCTGCTATAAATACCTTATTTGGGCAATCTCAAAGATCATATCTCATATTCTCATTCTCATTCTTAGCTTTGTTTCTACTTTTAGAGTTTTATAAAAAAAATTCTTTTCTTAGTTCTTGGTTTAAGTTTTTTTATTTATTTTTCTTTTATAATGCTAAGTATGATTTTTCCCATAATCATACTTAGCTAAGTTTTTCATAGCCAAGGGCTAAAGCAATGGCTCAATTCCAACGCGAGGATTGAAAAAGCACTTAGATAATTTCGGGTATCTCTCTTAGTTTTCTAAACTTAATTTCAAAATCAAAATGATCTCAAAACCAAAGATTGACGTTGATCAGGATGTTGTTTTGGTTAAACGTGTGGGAGGAAGGATCGGCTATTGAAGCACATTCGACTTCCTAGGAACACACTTAGCAAAATTGTTTGCTAAGAGAAAACTGAGATCGGAATCAGTTATTACTGAAATGACATAGTTCGAGTCGGCTTTACTTAAACATCTTTTATCTACAACATTGTTGTTGATTAGATAAATTTCCAAAATCAATATCAAAGATGGCACTTGGGTATTCGGTATACAAGGCACAGTCACAAGGATTGATCCTTGAAGACGAGTAACCGACTTGAACCCCGAAGTGAAAAATCTTTTTTCCAATAATCCGAGGAAACTGAGTCAGAGAAAAAGCCTGAGGCTAATATTTACCATATTTAATCCACTTCCTAAATTTTGTCTACAATCTCTTATTGTTTTTACTTAATTCACAAACCCCCACCATACTTAAATATTATTCAACTCTCTTCTTGGCTCACCGATTGAACAAACATAAATCAGGAAGTTCTCTTAGTCCCTGTGGGATCGACCCTTACTTCTCTTTTACTACGTTTGAATTCCTTTATTTATTATTTGAGAATAATGAATTATTTTGACGCGAGAACGACGCGTGTCACTCACTAAGTGAAAACTTAGCGTGTGTTGATTGTGCACACGTAGGTAAATCAAGCTGAGAGTGAGGGGAGCATTGCATCAATATTGAAAAGCTCAACAAGTAATCACAGTAATGACATCCTAACTAAGATTTGGTTTTTATAGTGGCATGTATACTTACTACACACAATGGAGTTCAGATTGGCCTTTAAAGCTATTATGGTTTTAAGATAATTGGCATTTCTGGAAAGATTTAAGGTTAAAAATAACCTTAGGTGATGTGTTGCATGCTATGATAAGTGATTTATGAATTGAAGCTCGAATAAATCATTTATGGCGGTTTTAAATAAAGTTAAGCGTGCTTGGGCTAGAGAAATTTTAGGATGGGTGACTATCGGGAAGTTTTATAAAAAATTTAAATTACCCCGATTTTGATTAAAGAAGTCGTAACATTTCTGACTCGTACCCGGTGTATGGATACTGGAAGGGGGTGTTACAATTCAACTTATGGTACGCTTGAGATGGTTGATGCATCAATTGGAATATCAAGACTGCTCCACATGATGCTCCAGCATGCAGTTATTGACTGAAAGGTCTGCTCCACATGATACTCTAGCATGCAG
>JAGYYJ010000245.1:0-16565 GCA_019671005.1 Hibiscus mutabilis
ATAAATATAATGGGAAAAAGATATATTGGCAAAAACAAAATATGACATGGAGAAAAAAAACCATTCACATTAGGGTTCCCCTTATTTTGGGAGAGTTTAAAGTGTTCACACTTGAAGAAACAGAGGGACATTTTTTGAAAAAGCTTCATTCATAATATCAATAAATAAAAATCCTACTATATTTCACTCTAAAAAACTTAAGAAAGTACAATAATGAATGATATTACAACCCCAAACCATGTACAAATTTTTGCAATAAAAAACATAAATCACACTGGTTAAGTTTTGTTTGGAGCATTCACAGTGCCTTAAAGAAAATAAAACTGCAAAATTGTCCATGATGCAAAGCTTCTGTCTCCCTGCACAACCTAGGACGCAAGCAAAATTACTTCTTTTATACCCAGAAAACCAAAGCCTTTTACTAACTTGCAAATTACTCTTTGTTCACTAAGCCTATTTGATAGAGCTTTTAATAATTCTCTCTTCAAAGCTTTCTAAAGTTATATAAAAGTGTTCCCCTTCAAAGCAAAGTCATTGATTTTAAAAACAAATTATAATCTTCAATGCAAGCAGAAAAAAACTAAAATCGTCATTAATTCTATCATTGAACAGTCAAACCCTAAATCCTCATTTATCCAGATAATATTAAGTTCCTCAATGCTAAAAATTTTTATCGATTCCTCCCCCCCATCCTCAGTAATTGAACTTAGTTATACCCCTAAATTTAAATCCATTTTCATCAATAATTAAAACTAAGTTATATCTCTGGACTTCCCCCAAATTTTCCCTCAAGTAAAAGCAGCGTAAAATATACACTAAAAAAAAAAAAACTCTACCATGGATCAATTTTAAAATAAACGGAAGTACCCCAAAATTTGAGATTAAAAACGCGTTGAAACAGTACTCAAATCTGAAGAAATATTTTTATATAATAAAAAAAAAAGTGGGTGAAAGAGGCAGCGGAAAGACAAAACCTAACCCGGGGACCCAAAACTACGGGCTCGATCTGCCATGAGCCGAACACGAACAGATCGGCGATTTGAAATTTTTTGAATTGTTTTGTTTGGTTGTTGAGATAAGCAGAGGAAGGTTTTTCCTTTTTTCTTTCGTTTGACTGCCTCACGGGTTTTTTTTTCTCAAGTATTGTTTATGTATATGTGGGCTGAGTGTTTTTTGAGTGAGACTTTTAAAAATAAAAAAATGTGAAAACGTTTTTGGATTTCCCTTTTTTTTTTTTCCCTTTAAAAAGGGGGAAGGCGGGGAAAGTTCATGTCGTAGCATGGAAGCAACTCATAAATAGGCGAAATCGGCGTTGGGGAATGATATTTTTTTATATATTTATTTTTAACCCCAAAAAAAATGCAAAACTTTTTTAATTTAGTTATAAAATAAAAAACACTAAATTTTTAAAAATAAAAAACTACAAAAAAATAGCATAAAATCTAAAAAAAATAAAGAAAAAAAAAAATAAAAAAACCCAAAATAATTTTAAAAATTAGATTCATGCTAGTTTAAAAAAGTAAAGTACACAAATGATCATTAAATTATTTATAAAATATAAAATAGTCTTTAAAATTTTTAAAAGGGGTTACATAATGGCATTAAATTTTTAATTTTTATATAAAATATTTATTAGTCGTTAACTATCATTAAGTAGGGGCGGAAAAAATTAAAAAATTTTGAATAATAAAACATTAAATCTCCATATTGACACATTTAATCAATTTTTTTTAAAATTTTAAACCCCTCATTTTTTTAAAAATTTAAAATTATGCTATTATACAAATTTTTTTAATTCCCCACGCCTTTAGTTAACGTCCCCGGTGCCCTTTTTTTATAAAAAAAATTAAAAAATTTTAAATTTCCCCAAATTATGTAACTTTTGAAAGTTTTAATTTATTTTGTATTTTTATGGATAGTTTAGTGATCATTTTTTACCTTTTCCCTTAAAAAAAAAGGGTAAAATGCCTATTTAGTATCACACATGCTTGTGCTTTTGTTTTGGTACCCCCTATTTGTTTGACAAAATGATCCTAACGTTTCGTTTTATTATATTTTGGTACTCAGTGTCTAAAATTAACAAAGATGATGACGTGGTCTAGTATAATCACAATTTTAGCCTAAAATACAATATATTTTATTAATTTAATCCCAAAAACCATACAATTTAAACATCATCTTAATTTTCTGGGGGAAAATTACAAATTACACATCTTTTAACGAAATTGTTCATCTTTATGGGTTTGGGGGTGATGAAATCACATATTTTCTTCGGGCCTTAAGTCCAATAATAAATTTAAAAAAAAAAAAAATCCCCTTTTTATAAATTAAAATTTAAAAGTCATTTATACTAAACCAAATTAAACCCTTATCAAATCCTTTTTCATACCCATTTACTAAACCCAATCCCCTTACCCAATTACAATTGACTCGACTGGGCCCAACGAACCCGCACCTTTACCGAGTCCCTTGCACCCTTGGGTCCTTCTCTCCTCACCCCACCCATGCGTTCCAATCACTTGGTCCTCCAGCCCCTCCCAAACAGCCGTGCCCACTCCCCGCAATAACCCAAACCAAATCCAGCTACCCTTGTTTTCCCCTTTCAATTTCACAGGGGAAAACCCAAAACCGTGGGCCCCTTTCCCCAAGTTCGACAACTGCACAAAGAGACAACAAAAAATTTCCCGCCCAAAGCCAATGGGAAAATTTTAAATTTTCCTTTTTTTTTTTTGTAATATCAAATCTGGCTATAAAGCCTGGAAACAAAAACATTGTAAAGCGGTTTTATTGGAAATCTGAAATATAAAAAGAAGCAAAAAAAATTCCTAAATTTAAAACCATCTCTTCCTCTTTTCATAGATTATTTTTTTTTTTCTCGTTTTTAAACAAAGATCGAAGGGTTTTTTTTAAAACTTGCCTTTAAAATCAAAGTTTGGGGTTTTATTTGAATCTGGAACAATAATTTTTCCCAATAAAAAAATTTTTTAAAACAAAAAGGTTTTAAAAAAGTTTTTTAAAAAAAAAAGTGGAAAAAAGAGTCTTACCTTTTTTGGGGATAGGGTTAAAAGCCAGATCTGTTTTGAATAGGGGGTTTTGTTTGGTTCTCGAGGTTTTTGGGGAAGGTGCCACGCCGGGTTTGTTTTTCTCCGGGAAGGAGGTTTGAACCGAGGGGGCCCCCCCGATGAGAGGCGCCGTGAAGGGGGCAAAAAAACTCTGGATCGTAAACGAATGGGGAAGGGGAAAACCCCTTTTTTTCTTTCCTGTATTTTTTAAACAAACTGAAATTGTGGGCAAACCTTTCATTTTTTCCCGTTATATTCCACCGATTGTCATGGGTTTTTGTGATTTTGGGCCAATTGCCCTTCATTTCACCTTGGTTTTGCTATTTTTTATGTGGTCTTTCTTCAGTTTTATTTGATTCAGTCATTGTTTTCATTTCCATTTTATATCTATATTATTATATATATATATATTTATGTATTCTTTATTCCTACTATATATTTTTATATATTTTTTTTTAATATTTTTATATTTTTATATATATATATGGCTATATGCGCATATTACATATATTTATATTATATTATTATCTTATTCTATATATATATGATTTAAAAGATCTACTTATATTGTGTAAAACTAATTACTTTTAATTTTTTTTAAAAAGTTGGATGATAATAAATGGCTAAATTATTTCTTTATTTTTTCCAATTGATAATTCCTACGTTTATATTTATTAGTAAATCAGTCATTGCTATTTAACGGTCCAAAAAATGTGTAAATTTAAGTTTTACGTAGTGTAAGGATCATCTACTACTCTCTATATATATATATATGTCTTTAATTTGTGCATTTTTTGTTCGATCCTTGATTAGCCTACGGTCTTACGGTGATCCTGGCAGTATAGTCTATATTATTCATAGCATTTAATTCATTCTTCTTCTTCAATTCTCTAACATTATTTTTGTGACTATTTATCTTTTTTTGTCTGCCTTTATTTTGTATATATGTCATGCTTATTTATTTATTATTCTTTGCATTCGGATATATTAGCCCCATTGATCATTTGTTTGTGTTTGGGGGTAAACTTGAGTTAGCGCCAAGCGTTAAGCGGTGATTTTTGTTCTTTTTTTTGAATAATAGGGCTTTAAAATGAACTACATGATTGTAAGCAGATCTTAGAAATTAAATTTAAACTCCGCAAAGTTCTATTTTAAGGCAACACCCTGTCGACTAGATGCCGTTTCGGCGTGGTTGAAGTGCGAACCTTTTTCTGCATGTGACCTAAGAACTAATTTTCTCGATTACCTTTGGTATGCGATCACCTAAATCAAGTGATGGTATTGACTCCTAAATTTTATTCCAAAACAGAAACTTTTTTAAATTCTCTTTAAAGCAATTTCAAGAAAAAAAAATAGGCTTCGATTTTTCAAATTAGTCGCTACATATAAGATTTGTGGTTTGGAGTTATAATCATCCTCCCCGCCGTCGTAACTCCATCAATCAATTATCAGCGTCATAGCTTCACCCTCTCGTCTGAAATAATCGCCAAATCTGAACAAACGGAGGTGTGATTTGTAAAATGGAGAGAAAATGTAATTGAGAGAGATTTAGGGCCCGAGGTGAAGGTGACGACAATGGTAAATAAGATTTGTCGACAATGTGGAGTGCAAATGGCCATCAGTGATCGATGATACGAGTCAAGGTCGACTGAAAAGAGGGGTTATGGCTTTCAAGGAAGAAGAAAAGGGAAAAAAAAGGGGAAATCTACAATTTTAATCCAATTATTTTTGATGATGATTAGATTAATAAAGTTGAGATCAAATTGATAGAAATATGCAAACTTTTGGGACTAAACTAGATATTATCTAAGTAAAAATGAGTTATATCACATCATCTCCGTTAAATTTTAATGGTGGACAAAATATAATAAAAAAGCGTAGCGTTGGAAGTCTTATTTTATAAAAAATAATTAAAAATACCAAAACATAAATAAGGATGCTGCGCTACATTAACAAACAACCTAGGCGAGGCAAGCCCGGTCCATTTTATATGTGGAGTTCATTTTCCCCTCTCGGCATCACGACAGCTTTCCCTCTTATTCTCTCGAGAAAAAAATCGAAATTAGTGTATCACTTGGAAACCGTGAGAAATATTTGCAGGGATGGAAGAAAACCCTCCGCGCTCTCATCTCAAGCGTCAATTCTTCGAAGACCAAGACTCCAGCAAGCCTCCCGCGTAATTATTTTCTTCCAATCCCCCTTTTTCCTTTCAATTTCCCATATATTTATGCAGTTGTTTTTGCTCGTATTTCTCTCTTTTAGGGTTGTTTACTAGTGTATTGTCCCTTTAAGGGATTAAAGGAAGTTCCCCCCTTTCGAGTGTAGTGAAGTTTTTGATAGCATCGATAAGTTTAATTACTATAAGGAAATTGGGATGAATTATAGTTTTCTTTATTTCCCAGGGATCATTGATATTTGAATTTTGGAATTTTTTCTTTATAAGGGGGAGGGGCGGGGGTTGCGCTGGTTTGAATCCAGGACTAGGTGTCATCGAAAGACTTGAAATCAAAGAAAGTCCTTTCTCAGTACATCAGTGGATTAATTGACTATTTGAATTTTAGAATTAAATCAATATGTTTATTTACAGGCAAAAGAGGGCTAGGTTTCCCAAGGGGAAGAAGGTAAAGCCTGGAGAAGAAGTACCGAACAGAGTTGATATTGAAGGCGATTCGGGTGACTTGAAGAATCCTCGTCTTGCTGCTAAGGAGCGTGCTAAACGCCGTAGTCAAATTACTACAGAGCTATTCGCTGAAGATGGACGGGGAATGCTTAATGATGCCTCGGCTGCTGAAGTTTCATACGAGGTAAGTTTGTTATGCTCTTAGTCTGTCCAATTTTGGATTCTATATTGGTCACTTGACAGTATGAACGTGCCATGAGATTTTAAATATGCAGTGTCTTCTGAATTAATGCCAATTTATTCTTGCTGTTCAAAGGGTAGAAGATAATTCACAATCTTTGTACTCTTGTATAGTTTATGGTGGTCCTGCTAGTTATGTACGGCAGCTTTCTCTTGTATAGTCCTAAATTATTGGTTGAGGAGAAAGGATTAGCCAATGATGAGGAATTTCTTTTGGCAGGATAATGAGAACTTCATTGATGATGGAGTTCAAATAGATCCCTTCAATCTTAACAAAGAAAGAGAAGAAGGATACTTTGATGCGGAAGGGAACTTTGTTGAATATAACGCTGACAAGGAAATCAAGGTAGCGTTGTGTTGACTGGAAGCTGCTAAATATAATTACCAGAACTTTTATTGACTACCACATTGGTTATTGTAGGATGCCTGGCTTGATAGTGTTGAAGCTGATGTAAAATATACAGGAAAAGCATCTGTAACAACAAATGTTGAAGATAATGAAGTTGCGGCACAAGATCTTTCCACCCAAGACATTGGGAAAATAAAGAGACGGATTGCTGGTGTGCTTGAACCTGGAGAAACGGTAATGTACATCATGATAATTTTTTTCTGAGATAAAAAATGGTATTCTTCCAAAGGGCAATATGTTTCATGTGTGTTCCAGAATTTGCATTTTTTTTCCATACAGGAGGCTACAGCCTAGGATAGGAGAGGGGTTGCAGATGCTGTGATTTGAATCTCAAATCCTCTAAATGTCACATTTTAAGAATTGCATGTACCAACTGGACTAAACCCGGGTTCCATTTTTCTTCATTTTTTTGATATCGGTATATATGTATAAAGTGAATAGTGGATACTGTACCTGGTGCTTATATTAGACTATGATTTTATGCTAGCACTTATTGCATTTATTTTAGATGTTCATGTTCATTCTGTTGTGGGTCTTCACTTTTTAGGCTAATCTGGTTCATACACTTTCTCACATTAGGGCACAAATTGTACCAAAGCTATCAAGTATTGTAGATAATTTCTTCTAGATATTTTTTCCTTTTTTTGGTAAAAAGTCATGGTTGCTTTTGAAAGGTAGATAGAGAGTATTTTTAATAAAAACTTTTCTCATTTTCAGTTCTAAGGTCTGTCCCATATGTACCGGATATTAGACATGTTTTTAACTATTCTGTAATTAAATATGTTATAAGGGGGCAGTTTAAAGCTAATTTTATTTTCGCTTGACAGGTTTTACAAGCTCTGAGAAGGTTGAAAGGAACTTCAAATAACAGAAAGGAGAAAATGTCAGCTGAGACAAAGCGTGTATTTGACCAGCTAACTGAGGATGCCATTAAGTTGATGGAGAATGGTGATTTCAGTTAAGTCTGTACTTGTGCTTCTAGTTCACTAGGATTGAGAAGTTACCTTAAATATTCTTAGCTTTAATGCTACTATATCTCAAACCCAAAAGAAAAAAAAAGGTGTGACAAGTGATGACTAATGTTTTTAAAGATGCTTTAAACCTTTTGAGACAAAGTTGAACTGAACTCAGGACCTTAAATGTCACATTTACCTTAGACACTGGTGCTTGCTAATAGATATGTCGCTTATCCTGGAAGAGGATTAGTAAGCAGATTTATACTTGTTTAAGATTGAGCCTTAGCTTGAGCTATGGCTTTGTTGACCACCAATAGCCCTTTACCTCCAAAAGAGAGAATCTGGTTTTGTTTAACTTCCCCTCTTCTTCATGTTATAAATTTAAAGGCAGGTGTAGGCGTGGCTTTAGGTATATGTATCTTTGGCCATAGTTTGTGCTTATTGGTTTTTTAATTGTTATGCAGATGTGTACCATGAGAAGCAAGAAGTTTTCCAGCGTGAGGCAGGTTGGTGCAATGTTTCCTTATTTTATTTAATATGTTCTTTATATATATATCGATGGTTTCTGCAGAAATATTTGTCATATACAAGTATTGAGTGTAATTTTCTAAGGGCAGGTGTATATTTGAATAGCTTTTATTAACTATGTTCTTGATATCTATTTTGCCAGAGGGATACGAGAAGTTAGCTCTGGTCAGGGACAAAAGCTTATCTGCTGATGCTGGGCAGAACAATTCTCATCCCAACTTGGGAAGTGATGTACTCACAGATGCAAATTATCCGGGAGTAACATCCTCAGTACTTTCTGACTCGGCTGTGGGTATTTCAAATTCAAATATAACTGCTGCAGAAGCTTCAAGCAATGCTGCCGACAGTTATGATATGTTTGCAGACGATGACAATGATGAAAATATTAAACCGCCATCTGAGCCTAATTCCACTGCTGACATTCAATCATCATCAGAAGCTGTCAACACTTTTCCTGAGAGTATGTATTGTCTGTTATCATTTTTTTTTAAATCTTATGGAGCATTTTGGGTTAAATAGTGTGTAAATGTTGCTTGATCTGCTTGTCTAATTTTGCGTTCGCTTCATTTGCAGCCGGAGATGTCCATAATGATTATGTATATGATGAGTCTTCAGGGTAACCCTTCTTTGATCCTTTTTTGCTTCCTTATGCTATAGTTTCAAATGGGACTCGGAGATATATGTTTCTCTACTGGATTTTCTTTTCTAGGATTTTTTCGTGATTTGTGAAGCAGTTATAGATATTTGAAGGAAGAATTGCTAATAAATAAATACGTATCTTGGTGTTGGGTAACATTTGATCCTATCTGGTAATTTTTTGTTCAGGTACTACTACAGCAGCACTTTGGGATATTATTATGATCCATCTACAGGACTATTTTGCTCAGCAGTATCAGGGCAATGGTAATATTTCTTTTTTGCTAGCGGTGTTTTTACATATTCATTTTTACTGGTTCATTCATAGTACCAACTCCTGGGTTATCGTCCGTGGTTTGGATTAACTGTCAATTTGAAAAAGTGAGAAGTTCCTGTCTCACTTTACATTGTGGATGCAAATGAGTTTCTTAATTGGGCCAAAGAAACCTTGTGATTCCTTGCTCATGTGAATAATGTGATACTATGCATGAACATACTGTTTCCTTCTGGTTAGAACTATGCTTGAAGATGATTAAATGATGGATTTACTTGATTGCGTATTATTTTTAAAATTATGGGTTTGGGTTTTAGATTATTACACTACTGTAACTGTTAATTAGTTTGAAAGTAAATATATAAGATAATCTATTATTAATTAGTCTTGAGTAAACATATAATATCTGAATCCATTAGACTTTGGATGCTTTTAATTACCCTTTTTCCACATTTTGATTTCTCTCTTGTTTGGAAAAAAATAGAATAGTGAAAATTCCTAGGAATTTCATATTTGATTCATTCAGTTGTATGGTGCATTAGAATCATAAGCTGGTCTTCAATGTCCCTGATTACATTTTGCATATGTTGCTTTAGAACCTCATCTATCTTTATCTCTCCTGCCGATATAGGTACTCCTTTAATGAAGCAACTGGAACATATGATGAAGTCAAAGAGGTTGCGTCTGCTTAAATCGAGAGAGCTGGTGCATCAGTGTAGGATGTTTGTACAGGGTATAGAGTCCGATATTTGAGATTCTCATATTTAAGTATGTTTCATACGATAGACTCCTCATCTCATATTGTGTTTGAGATCTAACCATTTACAGTTTGTAGTTATAATGATCTCGAACTCTAAACTTAGCCTAGTTGGTGTATGAAGCCATAGTACGAATGTTCTGCAGTTTCTTTTGTACTTGTTTATTTTACCAAAAGTAAGATATCACATAGGACTTGGGAGTTCCTTTGAATTTGCTTTGAGCTGTTCAGATTATGGGGAACTTGCCTATCTTTTTCTCGTATGAATTTTGAGTTGTATTCTATGACGTTTAGCCATTCAGAAGAAGTTTTGCAGTTCAATTTTATTATCAGGCTTACTGGTTTCTTCTTGCTTTGCTCGCAACTCTTCCTGCCATATGCACTTCGAATACTTATTCAACCCAAACCCAACAAGAACAGAGAGCAGATTTTGGGATTGGGATCTACTCGTGGTGTTTTCAAGCCCTTTTTGTATTCTGAACGTTTGATTCCATTCAACCTGATTTCACAACAACGCAAATTGATCTAATCTGAATTTATGAAAACTCAAAAGAGTAAACTATTGAAACAGTCATTTTTATTTCATAAGTGTTTACCTTCTATCATCAATTTTGAAAAACTTATATTTTAGTTACTTACATTATCGGTTTATTTACATTTTGGTCATTTATGTTATCAATTATAGTATGTGTAGATTATAGAAGTGACCAAAATGTGATAAATTGATAGCATAAATGATTAAAATCTAACTTTTTCAAAATCTATGACTTAAAGTGAACATTTATTTAATGAAAGTGACTATTTTTATAGTTTATCAAACTCAATGATTTCAACCTGCGATGGTTTTTCAGCAGAGGCGGACGGGGCTAACGGGACGTGGCCCGCAAAATTTTAGACAATTAAAATATTTTGATCAACATAACAAACATTCAATTCTTTCCCATAAATTTTGGGTTTTAATCCTAATAAAAGTATCTTCATTCCCTTTCTCTTTAGGTAAAAAATATTTAAAAATAAATAAATTATTAAATAAATTTCCTTGGTTACTTTTTATTAAATATTCATAAAATCTTTATGAATTATAAAATTAGATAAACTAAATTATAACTCTGTTTTTTGAAATATTTTTAATTTCGGAGTAAAATAATTTAACCTTCCAGTATCTTATCCTAATTAAAAGCCACACGTATCTCGTCAGCTAAAAAAATTAATAACAAAACATCTGTATCTTATAATTTTTTTATAAAAAAACAACAACAATAACTTTTGAAAAAAAATAACAATATTAAAATAAAAGAACCTCAAATTGATCGAATGATGCTTTACTCAATCGGGAATGGAAGCACAACGGTGGATAGGTCCCACATTCTGGGCAAAAGTGTAATCCACGCATACGAGTGAGAGCGTATGATAAATAATTTATTGCCCACTTTAGTAGTAGCGAAAAGGTTGCTCAACTCAGAATTGCTCGGGAAGAAAGAAGCCCGATACAGCAGGGAGCATCTCCCATGTATTTTTACTTTTATTTTTTTCTTAATTATAAAATAATATTATGTGAAATTTACGTTAAAACAAACGTTAAAGTATGGTTTTTTTTTTCAATACTATTTCTATTTGAATTTTAATTTATGTACTTTAATTCGAATATGGATAGACCTAGATGGGGCTGGAGAGGACAGTCGACCCCCTTAAATTTTGAAATTCCTATATGATTTAGAAAAAAATTTAAAAATTTTCTATGTATTTCCTATTGAAAATCTATTTTCACCCCTCATAAAATTTTATAAGTTCGTTCCTCTTAGAATTCTATAGGTTCGCCCCCTATCATAAAGTTCTGTGTCCGTCCCTGAATTCAATCCTTTTAATAGTTAGAAAATCGTTAGTTTATTATTAGTTTTTCAAATTAAATAATATTATTTGGATTTTAAAGAAAAACTTCAAATTTAATGCAAATTTTTGGAAGTGATAGTGATAATATGGGAAGTTATAAGTTGCCGTTATATTTAAAAGTAAAATGAATACGAATTTTTGTGAGATGATAAGAGTTTTTATTAATTTAATCAGTGATTAGTGTTTGATTTTCGCTTTAAATATAGGTCAGTTTTAAAATTTATGGTCAACATTTATACTAGATAAGTTAACAAAACGCAAAAAATCAATTGCTCTTAAAAATTGAACCGAACATAAATATTAAACCATATATAAAAAAACTGAAATAAACCATAATTTACTTGGAAACAATTATATTCTATAGATGAAATACTTTTTCATCACTCTGCTCTCAGTCTTTGCTAATTTATAATTTTTTGTAAATCAATTATATATTATAAACAGTAATATATTACATTTATAGTTGTTGAGAGGGGTGTAGGAAGGTAAACTGCATAAATGACCACTTAATTAAGGAGTTAGTGTCAATTTGACTACTATGTTTTTAATTTAGGTAAATATATTACTTAATTATTTAAGTGGTTTCAATGTAGTCACTAACCGATGAAACATAAAAATAAGATTGACGTGGATGTTAAGTAAAATTGGTATAATTACACATTTGATCCTCATTATTTATACATTATATCAATTTGGTCCTAAATTGAATTTAATTTAATAAATTTATACTCCAACCATATCGTGACACGTGTTACCATTTGATTTGAGAAGTATTTTTTAATTTTAATTTATTTAAATATTTTTTTTATCTAATCAAATTATGACATGTGTTACCATCAAAGGGGAAAAGAAAATTTAAAGCCCAACTATGAGTACAATGGGAATCAAGCCTATGTTGGCATGAGAGGAGTTAAACCAACACAACCACTGAACCAAAGGTCATTATTTGAAAGAATTTTACAACTTTTACATTTAAAGTAGTGCTGCAAGTGGTGTCTCCGAGCTGTAAAACTCTGTTTCTCACCGTCTTTCTCGTTTTTTATTCCAAATCATTTTCATATCACCTTTCCAAAAATTATCAAATCAGACTATCCGAGTTGAACACACGTATCAACATTTCTGTTAACAAATGGAACTGGAAAGACGGATGAAGATTATTTTTACTACAATCCCTTTTCCTAATACAGGCTACTAAAAGTTGGCGGATGAAGATATTCAACCTCTTGTCTGTGACAATGGAATTAGAATAGTCAAAGTTAGTTTGTCATCTTTCTGTTGTTTATATGTTTGTTTTATTTTCTTAGCATGAATCCTATGAACATTGTATTCGATGTTTTTTTTACTAGCAAAATTAATAACGGCAAATTGACAGTAGTTCTATTTTATGTTATGTAGTGGTTCTGTTTTACTTTCTAATGCTATAGACTTTTTGTTTTAGAATGATTGGCTTGTGTTTTATTAATTATTTGTTTTAACTACGCTAATGCTAATGCTAATGCTAATGCTAATGCTAATGCTAATGCTCGTGTTTAACTCTAGTAGTCTGATCCGATAATTTTTGGAAACATGGCATTGTCAGCAATTGGGGTAATATGGAGAAAATTTAGAATAAAAAGACAAGAGAAAGACGATGAGAAATAAAGTTTTGCAGCTCGGAAACACCACTTGCACCACCCCTTTAAATATAAAAAGTTGTAAAACTATATCAATTAATGACCCTTGGTTTAGTGGTTGTGTTGGGTGAACCCCACCCACGCTAACACAGGTTTGATTCCTATTGGATTTTAAATTTTCTTTTCTAATTTGATGGTAACAAGTGTCACCATTTGATTAGATAGAAAAATATTGGTTAAATAATTTAAAATTTAAAAAAATACTCTTCAAATCCGATGGTAACACATGTCACGATATGATTGGAGGATAAATTTATTAAATTAAATTCAATTTATGATCAAATTGATATAATGTAAAAATAATGAAGATCAAATGTATAATTATACAAATTTTACCATTTTTTATTATATTTTAACGGTTGGTGACTATATTAAAACCACTTAAATATTTAAGTGATATATTTATCAAAATTAAAAGTATAGTAATCAAATTGATACCAACTTTATAATTAAGTGGTCATCTGTGTAGTTTACCAAATATAAATAGTGTTTGTTTATTTTGTTCTTCTCTATAGGCCCAGCTTTAATGCCGTGAGAGAGTAGAAAAGGGAGAGTGTATGTATATATACATACATATATAATTTCCATGCTTAAGTAACCGTATGGTGATGTGATCTCCTTCAATCTTTGCATGCTTCACCAACTCTTCAAAGAAGAAAGCCCAAAACACAAATTTAAATTTTCTGCAATTCGTATTTTTCTTTTGTTTTCTGTTTATTTTCCATCCCCACTCAAAGAAAACCAACCCCAATTTCTTTTTTCGTTTCATTTTTTGATGTTTGTTTTCAAAATCTGAGGAAAATCCATTCTGGGTATATGTTATTTAAGTGTTTTTCGATTTGTATCTGATGTGGGTGTGTTGATTGTTCCTTGGTGTTCCTTTTTTTGTATGTGTTGTTGTTTTTGATGTTGGAAGCAATATCTGGAATTGGGGAGAAGAAGAAGAACAGAGGAAATATGAAGGATGATGAGGAGTTTGAAATGTTGTTAGGTGAGATCCCTCATGCAACATCACATCATCACCATCATCTGCATCAAAAACGTGAAAACAACCATGTGAATGGGTCATTTCATGGCATGTATGGCCTTATGTATGATGGCACATCAGGTCATTATTATAAGCATACATGTGTTTCCCCTGCAAGCGGTTTCTCTTTACACTCAGATGGTTCTTCATCGAGTCTGTTTTCCAACGATGGGCAGCAGTCTTTGTCTGACAATGGATCGCCTCCTTTACAAGTCCTTAAGCCGCAGCACTTGCCGAATCCACCGGTCATGGATTCAGCTGTTCGGAACCGGGCCAGTAGTGATAGCTTGATTGGTGAATTGGGTCTTTGTAGTCGTAGAAACCGTAGTAAAATGTATATTAGCAATGATCAAGAGAAGGTTGATTCCGGTTTTAGAGATTTTCCGCTTGAATCCGATGGGATTCAACTCCATAATCGAATCGATGTCGAAAAGTTCGATGCCTGTGACCAAATGAGGAAGGGGTTTTCTGGTTTTGTAGGAATTCAGCCCACTGTGCCAATGACTGCTCCATTGAATTTCAATGGTGGGATGAATATGGCGTTTCCGAGTGATGTTTTGATTTCGGATCAGGGAATGGGTTGTTGGAATGGTGCAATGAGATCCCCTTGGCAGAAAAAGGAACATACATGTATTTATCACCACCAGAAAGGAGATTCCTTGATGAATTTAAACGCGTCTTTGAGTAAGCTTTCAGTGAATGATGCTTTAGTCCACGGACATGGAAATGGTCTGAGTTGGAATGAAGATCATGGTTCTCCCAGGTTGATTCAAGCAGCCCCTCATGCAACTGTTCGCCAGCTGCCACTAGCCAATGGGATGGCTAGAACACATTCAAATGCTAGAATCCCACTTGAAGGTCTCGAGGCTTTTACTAGTTTCATTATTCAAGGAGAGGGTTTAAATTATATGATCAATAAGGGATTTGATTGTTCAAGGGAGCAAAACAAGGGTTCTCTGCAAGATATTGGTGTGAGTAAACGTCTAGAAAGGAGGCCGCAGCTTGATGGTTGGTCTCAAATGGCAGCAGCTTGTGGAAATGCTAAGAATTCTAAGTTATATAGCCATTTCTCTCTGCCACCAAAGTGTAACTCTTTGGCGGAAGCTCGTGGATACATATACTTAATAGCAAAAGATCAACACGGGTGTTGGTTCTTACAGCGGGTATTTGATGAGGGTTCCCAACTGGATGTGCAAATAATATTTAAGGAGATCATTGATCATGTAGTTGAACTTATGATGAACCCTTTTGGGAATTACCTCATGCAGAAGTTATTGGAAGTATGCAATGAAGAGCAGAGAGTGCGGATTCTATTAATGGTTACTGAAGAACCAGGGCAACTGGTCAAAATATCTCTCAACACTCATGGGTATGACATACACATTGCAATATATATGTATGTATGTATGTATGTACGTATGTATGATATTTTCATATGCATAGGTTCTAACCGCGTTTTTCACTCTTTCAGCACTCGTGTAGTTCAAAAGTTGATTGAGACTCTCAAAACCAGACAGCAAATTGCACTGGTTATATCAGCACTTGAGCCTGGGTTTCTATCTCTCATCAAGGACCTGAATGGAAATCATGTCGTGCAGCGTTGCTTGCAATGTCTTAGTAGTGAAGATAACAAGGTAAGCCTCCCATCTGCTTAGTTGCTAAGCATCAATTTATGATATGTTATATTTTTTGTACAAGTTTTGGACCATGATGTATGTTTTTGGGGTCAACATGAATACATGTCACAATGGATAGCGGCCCTTTAATCACAAGTAGCTTGAGCCTTAGTTTGACAGAAACCAAGGACATTCTTTTGCTTCCTCCTTATAGGCATTGCATGACATGGCATGTGCTATATAACTGCAAGTCATATGAGCTGTTCGGTGGATGACACATTCTTCAATTAATCATTAATTAGTGTCTGAACTCCGAAGTCAAAACATAATCCGTCCTTGATAATATGTTACTATGTTTTTTCCTTTTTTGATGAAGGGTTAGATGTCATAAGTGGGCAGTTAAACTGTTCATATAACAACCTCTAGTCTCTCTGGAACAATGAAAAGTAATGTAACTTTGATGCAAAATAGTGTTTTGTTTAATCGCATCATTACTGTCAATATACAGCGTGCTGCCTGTTAGCTATTTCTTGCAGATATTGTCGTTGGTGCCAAACTACTTGATTTATTAGGGTGGCATTTTATGTAGCTCGGCGGTTTTATTTATGATCCAGTTAAGCATGTGATGCATAAGTGCTTGTTGCGCATTTATCGTTCAGCATTTTTCCATAGTCGTTACTCTCCTCTACTGATATTTCACAATTTTTCCCCAACCGTTTTGGCAGTTTATCTTTGTTGCTGCTGCAAAGTACTGCGTTGATATTGCAACTCATCAACATGGCTGTTGCGTTTTGCAACGATGCATTAGCCATTCAACTGGGGAATATCGAGAAAAGTTGGTTGAAGACATATCCACCAATGGGCTTCTACTTGCACA